>CAKNXH010064281.1:0-114514 GCA_932178445.1 Andricus quercusramuli | reverse complement strand
AATTGATCTTTGTGGTTAGAAATGTACTCATCTTGTTAAAAATTCGTCTTTTTCGGGTAAAGATTCCCCTGTTTCCGTAGAAAATTTAACTATTTGTTTGCAGATAACTTTTTTGTCGAAAATCCATATTTACTGGATGAAAATTCAAATGTTTTCTAAAAATTGGTCTTTTTGGCCTAAAAACTCAACAATTTGGTTGAAAAATAACCTTTTTTTTAAATAATATTTTTTGAATGAATTCTACTATTTTTTGTATTAAATTAAAATCTTTTTTGGTGATTGTATTAACTACTACATTTTTCGTTAACACTTCATCTTTTTTAGTCAGAAAAATTGAATCATTTTGTTAAAATTTGAACTACTTTCTTAAACATACATTTTTTTGTTGAAGATTCATAATTTTGGTGGAAACTTGGTCTTTTTCGGCAAAAAATCTTTCTTTTTGATTACTTTTTTTGCCGCATTATTGTTACTTTTCGGTTACTTTTTTGGGATATAAGTATGGTTACTGTTTTACTATTTTTTTAAGCTTGAGCAGTTCTGAGCCCTGAATATTCCAAATTCATCAACTGCAATGTTAAGTGTTCTAACTTGAGCAATTTTTTATTTGAGTTTAAGAGCACTGAAGAGTAGGAAGGAGTGAAAATCCTTTTAAAAAAATAAATCGTTGGAGCTGAGGGGAAAAAAATTGTAGGTTGGCATTCGACAAAAGTGAACAAAAATTTTAATCAGTAAAATTTAACGATTTCAAATTCAAAATATTTCCTATTGGTTTAAAAATTATGACGAATTTGTTATATTTATAACTTTTACTAGTGAACAATAATAAAAAATTACGAAATTTGAAAATAAATTTTTTGCGCTCTAACAATTTTTTTGAAAATGTGCGAAAACATGTTTTTTTAGATTGAGTCATCTGCACACATTTAAAAAAAGTTGAATATGTCGAACTTGAAACCAAAGAAACATTTGATCATTTTGGTTTTTCGAAAAAAAACTTTTGTCGTGATTTAGGATTTTTGGGATTTCATATTTTTTTGCGATTTTGGAACATTATACGAACAAAAATATTTTCCATCAATACAAAATAATAACATGTTTCTTTGATTCAAGCTGAAGAAATCTCAGGTTTGAGTCCATAAAAAAAGCATGTTTTTGTACATTTAAAAAACTATTTTAATAAGGCAAAATTTTTTTTATATTTTTCAAATTTTATATTGTAAATTTAAAAAAGAGAACGGAAGATATTAACCGATTTCAAATTTTTTTTCTTCACTTGTTGTGGATGTCGGACCACAAATTGTTATCCCTCAGCTCAAACGATTCGATTAACTTGAGCATTTTTATTTCGCTCTACTGATGAGAGTAATTTTAAATTTACGTTGAAATTATTAATTATAGTAAGAAAGAATTGACAAATTTTGGAAAGAAATATTTATGAGAATGATGTTGAACATATCAAAATTGTGTATTTAACTAATTTTATTTTGTTCTCGGACTTTTTTATATCACTGAATGGATTTCCAAAGACCTAAATATATCCAATTTTTAAAAATAAATTCTTTAATGGCAGAAATCATGGAAAAGTCATTGAAAATTATTTTAAAATATAACATTACTTATAAAAAGATTGTTATTTTCGACATATCAAAAGAAATGTTTAATCTTTCCCCTATTGTCCCCTTTTTTGAGCTCCTTTCGCACTGTGATCTCTGGAATTGCAATTCTTATGACCAAACATTTATCTGATGTTTCAACTAAGACTTATCATTCTTTATCGAAATTTGCTATTTCAAATCTTTTAAAGTAATTTAAATCTTTCTGAATCTTTTAAATTTATCGAGAACAATTAACAATAGACCGAGAGGAAACCGGGAATTAAAAATCATCGTTTAGGTAGACAATCTGCAAATATTTTTCTCAGTGTTGATGATATCCAGTGGCCTGAGTACCTACAGTCGCAGATTCTTGAAAGATCCTGTTTGCATAAATTGGAAAGTTTTCCAAGAGCTTTCAAAATATTTGCAAAGATTGCGTCAAAGAATTTCCTAACGTTGAGTTCACTTCCTGCAGCAACTGGACGGGAAGTCACGCGAGTGGTTGGTGAGGGCTGCGCAAGGAGACTATCAGGCTCTGGCGAAGCTTGCTGCGGAGGAACCTCGTCTCACCAGGCTGAAGGTAAGGCATTTCTTGAAAATTAAGCTAATTGAAACCCCGAAGGCAAAAACAGTTCTGAAACTTGAATCCTTTCTGCATATTCGTTTGCTCTCGTCAGGCAAAATCATCATATTAAATCTAATATTCAAACTTGTCAAATCTTTCAACATGTTGAAATCTTTTTTAAGCATTTTTATCAGGACGTAGCGTAAAATACGAATTTCAGTAAATAAACGACCCTGGAGACATATTCATTTCCTTTTTACATAAATAGCAACTGCGTAAAATTTTGCTGAAGCAAAAGAAAAATTTTCTGGTTTATTTTGCTAGAATTACCCAGAAACATCGAAAAACATTTTGGCTTCACAATTATTGATTGTATTGAAAGCAGACCTAGAAATCGGGAAAAATTTTCTTTCCCGGTTCCCCGGGAATTTTATTTAAGATCGAGAATTTATTTCTACTTTATCTTCTTTTTCTTGTTTAGTCGAGAATCAGAGAAAGGAAAATCTGATTGCTTCACGTATTCTGTAGTCAAAGTTTTCCGATGATTGCTTAACTTCTTTATATGTTAATTATATATAAGAATGAAAATTTGTTCTCTTAAATAGGTTAAAAACTATCTGAATTATCCATAAAGGAAACCAGGATGAAGGCATTTTGTCAATTATTTGAGAAAATACTACAAAAATTGTGCAATTTCACGAGTTTTTTTTTAAATTTAAATAAAATATAATATGATAAAATTTTTTAACAAAAGTAGCTGCTTCCTGAGGTTGCACTGTGCGATATTCAGCCATGATGAAAAATGAAAAATTTGCTAAATCTTTTTAAAATGTATGCTGAGATGGTAAAAATATTTATAAATATGGGAAAAATGACTTATTACGATTTCTTTGATGTTGACTCTAACCTTTCAAAATATCCTTTAATTTTTTAATATAATAAATAAATGTGGACCATCAGCAGGTATTTTCGGAAAATTATTACGCGAAAATAGTGATGATTATTTACTGTTATTTTCAATCAACGTTGATACATCAATTTTGAACTATACCCAAATTTTCGTATATGTGTAAAATTAACAATATCAGTCCATATTTTGAAATTTTCGAATAATTATTTTCGAGTTTTTTTTTCATAAACATGATTATATTGTCTTTTTCAACTCAAGTTATTTGATATATCTGAATCTCAAACATTAAAAAAAATGTTAATATCATTTAGCAATTACTCATTTTAAATTTCTAGTTTGGGACAGGTGGGCGTTACTGTACATTTTGGATATATTTTTTTTATAATTTCTAAAGGAAGTCGTCTGAAATTTTGAAGCTGTACGAAATTGTGCTTTGCTACTAGAACTTTATTGAGATATATTTAGAAACAAATTAATTATTATAAAAAATGTGGCAAATGGTTTGGACTTGAAATGGTGAACTTCTTGGGAATCTTCCATTAAATAAATTCGATAGAAACCTCATGATTACTTCATATATTTTATAAAAATGTTTGTTTTAACAGAAAAAATATTAAAATTTTTCTAACATTTTTGTTTTAACTTTAACCATGTTGCACTATGCAAGCAAACATGTTACGATTTTATAGAAATTTACCTGTAAAATGACCCCAAAGACATTAAAAATTATGAATCTTCAACCAAACAAGTGAATTTTTAACATAGTAGTTTAAATTTGAACCAAGTACTTAAATTTTCAACCTAAATATATTTTTAAATGATTCGAACTTTCCCCAAAACTTGAAAAAAATTCTGCAAAATTAAAAAAAAAATGTTCGGAAAATCTTCCAGATTCTTTTTTGAAAAATTTTCAAAATCTTTTGGAAAGTTTTCAAATCTTCCTAAATATAGTCTTAAAATAAGTTTTGTAAAATAAAAAATTATTAAAAATTTTCCCACAAATCTTAAGAAAATTTGTGTATTCTCTTGAAATATACATTTTTTTAAATACACAAAAAATGCACAAAATAGATTGCAAATGGCTTCCGTGAAATTGCCTTATTGTTGAATATTTTGTTGTTTAAATTGAACAAAAGAGCGCTCTTCCATGTTATATTTTACTTGGAGTTTGCTGAAAACTTCACAATCGAACCCGGTTTGTTTCCACAATTAACTTTTTTTCTGAAGATTATACCGATTGGTATCATTGGTGATTGGTATCATTTTCAGAAAAAAAATTTCCGAAGCTTTTTCTAAGGACAGCTTTTGATCGGGACATCATGAGCAACAAAATATCCAAAGATAATGCAATTTTTTAATCTTGCAAAACTGAAAACGTTTTTGATTTAAATCTTCGACATTATTTTTTTAAATATCAAGAAATCACGTAAATGTTTAAAAATGTTTTAAAATGTTTTTAAATATTCTCCCAAAATTGATTATCAAAACAGAAAATCAATGTAAATTTTCTCTGGAATTTTAAACAATCCTTACAAAAATAAAAAAATGGTTTTAAAATCTTTCCGAGTCTTTCGACATATTTTTAAATCTTCAAAGCTTAAAATTAATGTTTTAAAATAAACACGAGCGTAAAATCTAAATCATTTCAAATTTTCCCAGAAGTTTTATTATCTTTAATTTTATTTTTTCCATCTTTTTAAAAGTGTGAAAAAGTTTACAAATTATTATGTGATAGCAAAATGTTATAAACAGATTTAGTTTTATTTAATATGGTCAAGGGGTGATGATTAAAATCCTCTTGTCATTTTATAAAATTTGGTAAAAAAATTAAGAACAGAATTATTGCCTGTGTTATTAACAAAGAATTAACAATTTAAGTCTTTTCGCATAGAAACAAATTTTCAGAATTGAAGTACCTCATTTGGAAATTGCAATTTACAACATTCTCGAAAAATCAAAAGAAAAAACTGAAAACAGAGACTTAAAGTCATATGTCAGAGATTTTTTTTGTCATTCAGAGAATATTTTGAGAGCCTACTCAATTTTTTAAAATTACAATATATAATTGAATAATAACTATTCTTCATTTGTAAAAGTAGCTTTATATTATATAATTTTCGTGTTTTTTTTTTTCAAAATTAATTTTTTCAACTGCAAATATTTAACTATTATATTTTTGGTTGTAAATTGATGTATTTTGTTGAAAATTCGTTTTTTTTATAGAAAATTAATCTTTTTACTTCAAAATTCAACAGATTGTTTGCAATTCTTTCTCTCTCTTGACGGCAAAATCTTTCTTAGTCGAAAATTCAATTCATGTTGAAAAGTCGCCTTTTTCGTTGTATTCAAATGTTTTTGATAAAAAATTTAAATATTTTTTGGTTGAAATATCAAATACTACATTTTTTTTCCGAACCCTTTTTTTGGAATAAAAATTTAATTACTTGGTTTAAAATTTAACTCTTTTGTTAAAAATTAATTTTTTGGTTGAAGATTCATAATTTTCAATTCAAAATTGATCTTCTTGGTTGTTACATGAGATATTTTGTTGTTAAGCATGACTTTGTTTGAAAACGTAACTATTGCTATTAAAATTAGTTTTTTTCTCGTTGAAAATTTATTTTTTTTTAGTTGAAAATTCGTGTATTTTTATGAAAGTTCCTTGTTTTCAAACTTAAAATGTAGCGATATCAATTAAATATTCCATCGTTTTAATTGAAAATGCCCCTTTGATTGAACATTAATTTTTTAATTGAGAAATTTAACTATTCAATTTTTGGTTGAAAATTCATTTTTTTTACCTGAAAATCTGTGCATTTCTATGAAAATTCGTCATTTTTGGTAGAAGTTAATCTTCTTAGTTGAAAATATATCTTTCTGGTTAAAAATTCATCTTTTTGGTTGAAAATTCTACCTTTTTGTTGAAAATTCAAGGATTCCAGTTGAATATTGACCAATTTAGTTGAAAATTCATCTTTTTTAATACAAATTAAAACAACTTGTTTGAAAGTTAAACTCCTTTGTTAAAAGATCATCTCTTTGGTTGAGCATTTAACTATTTTGTTGAAAATTCGTTTAATTTTTGGTTAAAAATAAATTTTTTATTGAAAATTTAATTGTTCCATCTTCTTGCTTGAAAATGCAACTATTTGGTTTGCAATTTATGTATTTTGTTGAGGATTAATCTTTTTTGGTAGAAAATTAACCTTTTTGGTTGAAAATTCATCTTTTCGGTTGAAAATTCAAGTATTCCAGTTAAATATTCATCATTTTATTTCCAAATTCATCCTTTTGGTTAAAAATAAAACTACTTGATTGAAAGTTAAACTCCTTCGTTAAAAGTTCATCTTTTTGGTTTAAAATTCATATCAATTTCAGTTGAAGAATCATTCTTTTTGAAAAATTTGAAATCGTTTATCCAGTAAGCTGAATTTTGGCTTAAACATTAAAATAAGTCTAAAACCTTTTCATTTTAAAAGTTTCAAGGAAACTTTTCACATTTTTTTAAGATTCTTCAATTGAAATAGTAGCGAAAAAGTGTGTTTATTTAAATCTGCCTAATTGTAACTAAAAATAATCTCTTTAGCTTCTGAAAATGATTATCAAACATTTTTTAGCTAAAACTTTCTACTTTTTAAAAATCTATAAAAATTAAACATATTCCAACACTAATATTTTAGAATATTTAATTTTTCATCAAATATGGTGTATAACCTTTATAGATTAGTTTAAATTATAAAAATATACCTTTAATTTGAATCGATTTTATGAAAAGCATATTTTTCGTAGCTATGCCTACTTGAATTTTATGTTATGCTTCTTGAACTGACAAAATTAAAATTTTTATTTTAAATTGCTGGAGAGCTCAGTTTCATTACATAATTTATTATTAATTCATCCTAGTATTTAAATAACCCTCCATTTCTCATAGTCCTCAAATTGCAGACTCTTTTTTTTTAATGGCAAACAAAATTAAAGCTTCATCCAATCAGGAACACGGGTTTCCCGGCAAAAATAGTTTCAAATTGTTTCGAGTAGTTTCAAGATAGTTTTGATAATTAATCGAAAATAGCCCCATACGCTTTCCAATAATTGGATAGGAGGATAGGATTTGTGTTTCACGCTACTCCTGAATTTCTTTACTTCCATCAATGATTAGATCACGACTCTTGAGATGGTTTTCAACTTTGTATTTTATTGCCATAATGATGAGAAGAAAAAATGCCGATCTGAGAATTTACCCTGGCATTAAAACAGGTTGATCATTAATTACTCGCTGCTGTTATTACGGAAGATATGTAACTATAGTGTGGAAGGAAATTTTTCTTCCGAGGTAAATTAATCTGCCATCATGTCGAGGCTAATGTCGTCATAATTGCGATATACCTATTACAATATCTTATCAAACTATTTATCGATTCACCTCTGATGAAGGACGAGGACGATACTTTAAATTATAGCCTCCTCGAGTGATAAGGAGTGAACAGTGTAAAAGGATGTTACATTAAAAAAATTAATTACGCGGACCTGCTGTCTATCATCTGCAACCTCTTATTACACAACACCTGCGGCGTTCTAAATTCAGCATTTTCGCGTGAACCACCAATGACAGGTCAATAAATCTACCTAAGAGCTCTGGTCGCAATCAAGCAGGCCTGCTGCATGCACCACGGTTTTACACACATGTGTACCGCTGCACGAGACTCTAATTGTCAGGATTGCACCTTGGTGTGCCATTTTTTAAAATCGATCCTATCTTTCACTGTACCCTCAATTTAACGGGAATATTTCCGATAAATATCGGATGTGATCGATCATCGCTGACATTTTCGGAAAATGAAACTATTGACCTCGGAATCACCCCGCTATTTACACTATTCTACACTTTTTTTAGCGTTGACACCATTTTTTTACTATTTCCAAAAAAAATATATCAAAGAAACTTTTCGAACGATATTTTTGAACTTCTTCGCTAATTGGCTAAAATAATATGTTCGCCATCTCAACGAATCAAAGGTACCGGCAAATTGTCTCAGAGATGAGGGGTCATCCAGAAATAACATTAGACGATTTGCCGTGGTAGAGGGGGGGGGGGGGCGGATCTTCCTATCTCTTATGAATTGATCAATTAGTTCAACTCTCAAACAATTAGGTTGAATTTAATCAAAAAGGACGAATTTCCAACAAAAATGTCAAATTAGCAACCAAAACAGATTAATTTTTAACGAAACAGTTGCATTTTGAACCAAAAATATTAACTTGCTGTCAAAAAAGCTGAATTTTGAAGTCAAAAAGACGAATTTCGAACTAAGTAAGATTTTTCAGTCAAGAAAGAAAACAAATATTATCCAAAATGTTGAAGTTTTAAGCAAAGAAGATGAGCTTTCAACTAAACAGTTAAACTTCCAACAAAGTGGTAGAATCCTCAAACAAAAAGATGAATTTTTAACTAAAAAGAATAATTTTTCACCAAAAAATATTAATCCTCAACTAAATACATGAATTTTTAACCAAATAGTTGAATTTTTAATCAAGAAGATCAATATAGTACCAGCAGAATAGACAACATTTCAAAAAAATATATACATTTTCAACCAAATAGATGAGCTATCAAGAAATCCGTTGAATTTTCAACGAAAAATATTGTTATATGTATTATATTACAACATATATTTTATAGTGTTTCTGAAGTTTTTTATTATTAATTTGGTTTTTTTAATTTAAATAAAATATAATTTTCACAATGAGGTACCATTGATTATAGAAAGGAAATAACAAGTATTTATGAGAAATTGAATTCAACAGTGACGTTTGGAAGTACAATTATATTACGATTTGATAAATCAAGTCTTGGTAGAATTTCTATAAAAATATGCTTTCTTTTCGTGAGCTGCTGCTCGGATTCCATCATTCTACCACGCGTCACCAGACATTCTTCCTAAAACTGCAGTACCACACACTTCGGTCATACTTCTAACAATAATATCCCGGATCATAGTCAATGTAACCTATATACCTTTATTGCATACTATTCAAAAAAATACATAAATTTTCAACCACATAGTTGAATTTTCAATCAAGAAGATTAATCCTCAACGAAATGCATAAATTTATTAAACAAATAGTTGAATTTTCAAGCAGAAAGATTAATGTTTCACCAGAAAAGACGATTTTCCAACAAAATGTATACATTTTCAAGCAAATAGATGAGCTATCAAATTGTAATGTTTTCAGATCGGCCCAGTTAAGATGCTAGCTATTTTAATAAGTTTGGCAATTTGTATTTTTTCGCAAAAAAAGAGGTCAACAATACACATATCGTCCTGGGAAGAATAGAAATCGCAAATATTAGCCATCCTATTAAAATCGCTAGCATATGAACTACTGGGCCGATCTAAAAACTTTAAAATAGAAAGTTGTAGAGGATTCAGTTCCCTTCAAATTGAGTGCTCTTTTAGGGAAATCGGGCAATTAGAACTCGAGATATACTCAAAAATGTCGAAACAATTCTAAAAATTGAGAAAAAAATTTGAACATTGATATCACGAAAACGCTTCCATAAAAAAAATTTTGTGTGTGATTTTCGTGTTAAGTGGGCCAAAATACATGGGAAAATCATAGTGAGATATAGTGGGCAAAATGGCTGTAAACTAGTGTTTTTTACCAAATATAATTTTCTGGGGAAATAAATTATCCTGCCTATAATAGGGAATTTTACCTACCAAATTGTTAGGAATATTCCGGAAATTTATTACAGTGGTGGAAACAGTTCGAATTGTAAATATTTTTTTTTCAAATTCTAAATTTCTTAGCGTTTTAATTTTTTTTAGCTATTGTACCAAGCGCGCATGCGTCCTTAGCTTGCAAGATGCTTTAAAAAAATGTATTGGTTAAAGCAGCCAAATGTTTTGCTTGACTCTAGTAAAATGGTCTCTTTAATTATTTGGTAGATTCAACGAAAAAAATTTGTTGAATCAAACAAATATTTTCTAAGACCAACAAAACGATTCAATCAAAAACTTTGATTGAAGCGAACACATTTTGTCAACTGAAAAAAAACATTTGTTCATTTAACCATATTTTTTCTGAAAATCAACCATATACGATCCAGAAAACGATTTTGTTGAATGAAAACAGATTTTATAACTATACAGAAATAAAAGTGATTTCTTCTATAACTTTTTCATCAAAGAGAGCTGTGAAAAGGGTACTTCGAGATTGTTTAAAAAAAATTAAATCAACGCAATGATGGATTTTATTCATTTTTTTTTTTACGTAAATAGTTCTAAGATTAGCTAAACTATTCTGTACGGTGAAATTTTTCCTCAATAATTTTCTATGTGAGGTATAAACGGTTTTGAAATTTTAGAGACCTACTTTTACATAGTTTCCGTTAATTAACATGGTATAAGCAATGTTTTTTGTGCAATTTTTCTTTTCCAAGTAATTTTCATAAATGTAGAGCTAGTTTGGAAGGGCCTTCGTAAAATGAGTGGAAAGTAAGTTTAAAAAACATCTGAGCATATAAAAAACACCTTTTAAGAAATCTCATTACAACGATTCCCAGCGTGATTCAGGAAGAACGGAGGCTGATGATGGAAACGATTAGCTCCAATCAATTTCAATAAGCTTTTTATTAAGCTATACTTTCAAGGAAACGATTGGCGAGACCTCATAAGAAAGGGTCACTTCGTGATTCGAGACGAGTGTGGAGAAGCATAATGCAGTCCTCTTATGCTTTATACAATTTATAGTTAAGAAGTCAGGTACGCGCCGTGTCTACAACGATACATACCCGACTGGCATTTCTGATGACGGGAATCAAAGAGTAGGTACTATCGCGATGCCAAGCGCGTTCTTTAATAAAGTATAATGGGCGCATGGTGCCGGCTACTGCTGTCAACTTGCACCTGAGCATCCGATACATACAATGCCCACATTCACCGTGAAGCATGAATCACGCGATGCCACGTGTCTAATACGGACTCATAAATCAATGAGTTTTACGATCCATGAGACAGTAGACACTGCTATGGCTATGGCTATGGCTATGGCTATGGCTATGGATGGCCACGCCAATAATGGCAAGTCGAGGAAACTCGTTGCTTAGTTGCTTACCTTCCACGTTCGAGGAATTCTCATTCTAATACTGCCCTGCAAAAACATCCAACAATGCCTAGACGTAGGGACCAAATCAAGAAACTTGATCCAAGTTCATTATGAAAATTGGATCTTTATTGTTCAACTTCTTAATATAATTTTATTCACTGGCACCGATCTTGAGTGGGCAATAATGTTTACATATTCATTAGTACTTAATGATCAATTAGATCAAATTTAGTTTTCTGAACTAGAGGCATCAACGCTGATGCACTATTAGCTGTAGGAATTTTCAGAGACTCCTCACTAAAGCTTTATGCAGAAACGGTTTCTAAATTTTCCTTAACAGGAACCGAAATTTCAGCAACGGTAACTGCATAAAGCTTTAGTCACATGTTTCAGAAAATTCTTTTCTCGGTCTGCCTCTGGGTACGCTGCCATTCACTTTACCTCGATATACTTATTTTGTCAGTCTTTCATCTTTCATTCTTTCAAATTCCCAAATACATCTCAACGAATTTCTTTCACATATGTCAACCAGTGTCTCCTCTACACCGCATTCTCTGAGGATTCTCCCATTACTGACTTTTCTTGGTAGGCCCAGGTTTCGCTACCTTACAGCACAGTTGCTATAAGTCAAGTCAATTCATATTTCTCATGCCAGCGAACTCTATACTTTCACCTTCCTTTATATAGATAATTTCCAATTTATAAAACATTTTCTTGCTTCCTTCAAAATCGATTTGCATTTTCTTCTCTTCCTTTGTTTTGATTTAATCTTCACTTTCCTTGACTAGTAGTTTTCTTTTCCTCTTTTTGTCTCTGTAATCATTCTCAAGTATATTCCTCCCCACAATCGCTAAGGCCTGTGATGTTCAACTTTGTTAGATACGCTTCTTTCTTTTCGTGAGTTGCTGCACAGATTCTATCATTCTACCACGCGTCACCAGACATTCTTCCTAAAACTGCAGTACCACACACTTTCGTCATATTTCTAACAATAATATGCCAGAACATAGTCCATGTACCCTCTATACCTTTATTGCATATTAGCGCCTCCCAAGGTGCCCTATTTATGCGTTCGTATATACTATTCTGAAAATCTGTTCGCACTTCCGGTTTCTGCAATTTCTCGATTTTGATTCGCGTTTATTTCGTATTTTTGGTTCTCTTTCTTCAGTATTGCATTCAGAACCCCTCATAAACATTTTATCTTTTACTAGCTCTCTTTATCTGTCATCCGCAACAAAAAAGTCTTGACAATGTTATATTAAAATTAGAGAACCAAATTTTTTTTTTAATTTTTAGACATTTTTAGTCACAGTAACTGAAAATTATTCAATTGTAACAGAATTTTCTGAAACATTTGACGAAAGCTTTATGCAGTTACCGTTACTAAAATATCGGTTTCTGTTTAGGAAAATTTAGAATTGTTTCTGCATCAAGCTTTAGTAACGCGTTTCTGAAAATTCCTACAGAAATTACTAACAGTGCAGGATCGCTCATAAAATGAAAATAAATTAATAAAATATAGAATGAAAAGCAAGCCGGAATGTTGGATTCTCGATGGAGAGGTCGAGGGTGGAGGATTTTGAACACAGGAAGCTGTGTGCTGAATTCATTCCGCTGGACAAGGTTGCCCCATCCCCGTTCTCCTTCCTCCCTTGGGATAAATTGGCCGAACCCGCGTGTTTGCGGATAACATAGCCGCGATATACGCTCGTGTCTATGAGGCCCGTATGTACATACGTATGTTCCTACATTATCCGGTCACTTTTTTTTGGCTAACCGCTCGTGGAAATTGGGAACGAAATTTTTTCCATATCCCCTAGCTCTTCTACCACGTTTCTAGTTCCGGGCGATGCTCGACGAATTTTCGTTGGAAACTTTTTCATTTTCTCTCATTGCCTGTTTTTAATTGTGCGCTACGCGGTTCCCTGTTTCGGAAAATTTATTGCCTTTTTGTTGTTCCACTCTGCGCATCAGAACGAGCCGGAAAAGTTGGATTAGCTTATTTGGAACAAAGAGCAGGGTGGTCGAAAAACCTCATTTTTAACATTCCCTGACTGTACCCTGATTAATATTTAAAGACTAAAATTCTATTTTTTTTTTGTATATTTTTAATATAGAATTTTTATAAATGGAATGCAAAATTTGTATTCCTAATCTTAGTCCTTCTCTAAAAAATAGGTGTGTCACGAAAATCTCGAAAGCATTGTTGTCACTTTTTCTCAATGCCGATTGAGTAATTTGAAAACACGTAGGAATGAATGTTGCCAAATTCACACACATAATTAAGAATTCAGTTGAAGGGCAGTGACAAAAATGTTCAGCCAAAGAAATGAATTTTCAATTAAAAAGGTGAATTAGTCACCAAGAAAATTAATATTTTACCACAAAAGACAAAGTTTCAATAAAATACAGAGATTTTCAATCAAATAATTGGATTTTTTACTGAAAAAGAAAAATGTTTGACCAAACGTGGAATAGTTCAATTTTCAATAAAAAAAATTAATTTACGACAAAAAAATGTCAGCAAAACAGTTAAGTTTTGAACAAAAAAAGGGTTCTCAACTAAAATTATGAATTGTGAACAAAAAAAATGAATTTTTAACAATGGAGTTCCACTTTCAACCAAGAAGTTGAATTTTGAACGAAAAATTTTTTTTCTGTCGCTGTTCACGAATAGCGAAAATCTTAAAAATTTTATCAAGTTGTTATATTAGGAGAAAAATCCTGGGACCAACGTAAATTTAACAGAATGATTTCAGCAAGAACTGATTTAAATGTCCTGTAAATTCCAGATTTTTCCGGTTTCCTTTCTAATAAGAGGTATTTATCTCGAAAAATATGGAAAACCTCTAAAGTCTCAAGTTTTGAAGTGAAATTTGTCATAACACACGACCAGTATGAAAATATAGAAAAATGGTTATTTTCAATTTATTGTAAAAATACCATTTTGACTGTTATTTAGCAATAAAGTTACTTGTGGTCACGACAAATATAAATTGGAATGTGTTGTATACGTCTTTCTTGATTAAATAAAATGTTACAATGTAGATTTTGAATTGCATTTGACATAAAAATAAAATAATTGAATACATTTATGTAAAAATTTGGTTAAAAATTGAACTATTTTGTTGAAAATTTAATTATTTCATTGAAAATCAAACCTAAATTAACAGAAAATTCGATAACTTCATCAAATTTCAACCAATTTTAATGAAAAAAAAGCTCATTACGCACGAAATTGAACTCAATTTGATTGTATCAAGAGGGAAAAATTATTGGGATTTAAAAATCTCATTAAATTATTGTTAAATTTAAAAAAAGGAGAAACTCTGAAATATTTTCGATTGAAGCGTCATGATTTTTCACCCTGATGAAATGAACAATCACCATAAAACGATTTTTTGACTATAAAAACCGATTTCGTGGGCGTATGAGAAATTTCATATATGACACTGTTTTTAGTTCTACTAGCCTACAATTTCTGCTATGTTTCTTGAAAAGTATTATTTCATTGTAAAAAAAAGGTTCCTAGAAAAATGTATTTTTTTTGTCCTAGAAAACCTGAAAAAGTCCTGAAATTTTCTTTCGATGGAAGACTAGACACCCTGTGTAAATAGTACAATCGTACAAAACCAGTTGGAAGAATTTTACATAGTAGGAAAAATTATCTATAATATTTATTTGTTTTATACAAATAATTTATAAAACGAATGATAATTATGCATAATTGTTTCTACTATTATATTTGTTCCGCCTGGGAAGATACACTGAAATTTGAAGTCTTAATTTAAAAAAAAAACTAAACGAGACTGTTCTTTTATAAAGTGGAATAAAAAATTTAAATCAATCCTCGCATTATAATAAAATAAATTTTTTATCAGCAAAGAATTTTAAAAAATCAATGTCAATGTTTCGAGACACCTTGATTTTTCAAAAATTAATAAGTAATCCTTCGGCTATTAGCTTATTAACAAAATTAAAAATGTGTGTTTCAAAGGACAAGAAACTAAAACTAGAAACTTTCCAACTCGTCGAATTATCATGGTCGTCCGATTTATCTCGAGAATTGCCATGAGGGCTTATACGTTGATTAGCTCTGCTGTTGATTTAATTATCGGGGGAGTAATTGGCATGCCCACTATCGTACTTCCCTCCCTCAACCCCACCCTTTTTTCTCCCACCAA
Organism: Andricus quercusramuli; assembly: GCA_932178445.1. NCBI lineage: Eukaryota > Metazoa > Arthropoda > Insecta > Hymenoptera > Cynipidae > Andricus > Andricus quercusramuli. The sequence continues at coordinate 99,145 of CAKNXH010064281.1, read as the reverse complement.
TCCCTTGTATATCGCCCTCCGAATCTATTTCATCGAATCGTTGAATATTCATCACTATATCCATATTATATTTTCCTTTCAAGCAAAATCTCGAAAAAATATTCCAATTGCAGTTAATATAAAAAAATAATAAATTCTCAAAAGAGAAGCAGGGAATTTTGTTGGTCAGGGAAAGTCAGGGATTTTGACAAAAAAATGGCAAAAGTCAGGGAATTTCTGTAAGAAGCGTTTGATGTAACTGTCAGTAACACAGCCACACACACAAAAATCGTTTTTCGAGCCTGTAGGTCAGACCATGTTGACTATATGTTTTTTGGGTCGCTGAATCCGAATCTGAGGTTAAAAAAAAACCAGCACGTCAGAGTTCTGACATAACCTCATAAAATTTTATTTTTCCAAGTCCGGGGGTTAGACCATGTTTATTATATGTTTTTGGGGTCGCTGAATCCGTATCCGAGGTCCAAAAACCCGGTCACGTCTCGAGTTCTTACATAACCTCATAAGACCTCATAAATGATTTTTTTTCAAGTCTGGGGGTCAGACCATGTTTATTATATGTTTTTGGGCTCGCTAAATCCGAATCTGACGTGCTAGGGGTTTTCGGACCTCGTATTCAGATTCAGCGACCCCAAAAACATATAATAAATATGGTCTGACCCCCGGACTTGAGAAAATGAAATTTTATGAGGTTTTATGAGGTCATGTCAGAACCCTGACGTGCTGGGGTTTTTTGGACCTCGGATTCGGATTCAGCGACCCAAAAAACATATAGTCAACATAGTCTGACCTCCAGGCCCAAAGATCGATTATTTTTGTGTGGCTGTGTAATAATCAGCGCAGCCACACAGTCTAATAAATTTTTCAAGATATAAGGAAATATTGCCAGATTTAATAGAATTTCACGGGATTTAATAATATTTTAATGGATTTTAAAAAGTTTATTCAAGAGAAGTGAGGTATTTCGTAGGGTTTCTAAGATTTGAATTTATTTTTTAGAATTCACCCTGAATTATTTTAATACTTCGGAATTCTTTTGAATTTTTTAATTCACTTGAATTCTTCCAAATTTACTCAATTCTACATGAATTTTTTCATTTTTTCAAAGTTTTTATTTAATTGATCCTGAGGATCAATTGACAAAATGATCAAAGGATTTAAAATATTGTGAAGTATTTTTTCAAATTCCTTGGTATTTCCAAGATGTTTAAAAAATTTTTTTAATATTTTAAATATTTTAGGTTATTTTAAAAGATTACACATTTTTTTTATAAATTCCAGTAATTTAATGGGATTTAAAAGGATTTAAAATATTGGAGGGTATTGTGAGGTTTCCCAGTCATTTTGAAAAGTTTAAAAAAGTTTTAAGGGATTTCAAAAAATAATAAAGGATTTTTAAATACTTTAGGAAATTTTAAAAGATTCCACGACATTTTCATGAGATTTAAGCAATTTCAAAAGGTATTTCCAAAGGTTTTAATAATATTAGGGGATAAAAAAAAATTTGCTTGCGGTTTTAAAGAATTTTGGAAGATATGGAAGGATTTTACAGGACCTGTAAGTTCATAGGTTATTTTAAAAGAAGTGAGAGATTTTGTAGAGTTTCAAAGATTTCAAGAAATTCTCAAATATTTTTTGCAATTCATTTGGAATTCGCCCTGGAATCTTATTAATTTAACCTTACTCCTTTTAAATCCTTTTTAATTCTTCTAAATTCACTCAATTTTACTCAAATCAGCGGATTCTTAAAAAGTTTTTGTTTAATTCATCTTGAAGCCTTTCAATATTGATAAATATTTTTGAATTTTTTCGAATTCCCTTGATCGTTTTTTAAATTCAATTTTATTTTTTCATTAATTTTATCGAAGTCTTCTTGTTTCCCTTAAATTCCTCTAAATTCACTCAAATGTTACTGAAATAAATTGGATTTTTTCGATTTTAAAAAATGTGTCCAATTCATATGAATTTTTTTTTTTAATTTGACTTTAATTGTTTTGTAGTCATTAGTCACCCAGGCGAAAATATTATATATATTTTATATATAGTGTGAAGTATTATATATAATATTCATTTGTTTTATATAAAAAATGTATAAAACAAACGAATATTATATATAATACTTCACACTATATATAAACTATATATAATATTTCCGCCTGGGTCACTTTTTTTGATAAGAAATTAGTAGGGTTTCATAAATTTGAAGAGGCTTGTAATTATTTTTTGGAATTCACCCTGCATTCTTTCATATTCTTTGGAATGCTCTTGAATTGTTTTAATTCACCTACATTCTTCTAATTTTACTTAAATCTACTAAATTCAATGGATTTTTTTTTTATTTTTCAAAAGTTTTTATTTAATTGATCCTGAAGTCTTTTAACCTCACCTTGAATTCTTATGCATCTCGTCAAATTCTTTTGAATTCCCTTGAATTTTTCTCAGCTCATTTCAAGTTACTGAAGGCACCCGGGTAAAAATATTTTGTCTTGGTTTTGTCTTGTATGTCTTCGATATGTCTCGAATATGTCTCCAAGACAGTGATATCTGGCTCCGTCTCACCAGCTAGACATTGGAGATATACAGGCTTTGCTTGCATTTATGACTGTTGACTGAGCCAAGACAATACCAGGTTGACTTGTTTCAAGACAAGAAGTGTAAGTCCTGATAAATATAACGAATTGCTCTTTAAAAAAATTATATTGCCAGTTTGTGGCCTTAACATTTGCCAGGGTCAAAAGTAAAGAAGTTTTAGTTTGTAAATTTTATTGTCCATTATACTGCGGCCTCTATAAACTATGGACCCCACAGACAGGGCCTGCCATTTCCAGGAATCAGGTAGCTAGGTGAGGACCAAGCAGTTGACATCTGCTGAGGATTAAAATTTTACAACCGATAAAACTTGTAATAAATAATTTTTAAATAAGAAATTCGGAACCTGTCTGTCTCAACAACTGCAGGCATATAAAATTTTTGATGAAAAGATTAAAACTGTCATTTTCTAGAAGTATCTAGTGAACTGTTGGAGATAGGAAAAAATGGACAACATTTTTAGATTCGCCATCCAAACAGCATAACTATTGCAGACCAATGAAATTATCAACACATAAACAATAAATACCATGAAGATAAATAATTTAAACATCCTATAAAGTTTGAAGCGGATTAGTGATGACCCTCAAGACATAAATTTGTGTCTTCAAGTTAAAAATATTCGTCCTAAGACATCAAGAATACTCTGGTTCCGTCTCACGAGCTAGACATACAGAATGACTTGGAATTGTCTTGGACTGGTCTTTACTCAAGACAAAATCAAGATCAAATATTTTTACCCGGGCAATGAAGATTTTTCATATCTATATTTTTAAATTGTTTTCAATTAATTTGATATTTTTAATATAGCTTGAATTCAAAAGAAAATTTTAATTTAAAATAAAATAATAATGCATTCATTGAATTCTTCTCGTTCACTTCCAATTTCTCGAGATTCATTTCAATTTTACGGAAATCAATAGCATTTTTTGATTAAAAAAATGTTTTCCAATACATTTGAATTCTTTTGAATTTAACATGAATTGTTTTAATGCCAAAAAAGTACCCTATGCGCGTAACAAAAATCGCACATTATTTTTCTGATTGTATTGAATTCAGGATACCTATATCTCTGAATTTTCTTGAATTATTTTGAAATATTTTAGGGTATTTTAATGAAGTTGTCTCATCGCTCCGAAATCCGGGATGATTATTCACATACTTCACATAAGATTAGCTAGTCGTCCCGAAATTTCGAGATGACTAGTACATCCCCTTTTCCAGGTTCGTGAATTTTTCGGAACGACCAGACGCAGCCATAAATATTATTATTTTATTATTAATAAATCTATTAAAAACTGTTCGTTTTTTTCGATTTGAATTTTTCTATTAAATTTGTCGAGTTTGAAGGATGTAGTTGTAGTTTAATTTCGCGAAGGATATTCATTATATATTGCAAGGGCCGTTTCCATGTATTTATCTCGGATGTATCGCTGGCTTTAATAACGCAAAGCAATCAGGATCCTTCTCCATCTCGGTACCACCACCCCTCGAGTCGATAAATAATAACCATTTGTATCGGATTCTAATTACTCGCTCTAAGCAAACAAATAAACGGGGAGTGAAGGCTGGGTTAATGTTATGGTGGCTCCGGGCTGATTTAAGGTGTGTGGGACCGCCCACCTGGATGTTACGCTTCTGCATGACGATCATCAACGTGTTGTTTCAACGCCACCTCCGAATTAATTTCTTCTTTCATCGCCGCTTAACGATCCTCGTCGAGAAATCCAATACCCTTCCTAGCTTCATTGGCAAAGATCTCCAAATTGAAATATTGTATTTCCAATTTAGTTTCAGTCACATTCAAGTGAATTCTAAGACTAATCTAGAAACCTTCAAGGCAAAAAAACCTGCCTTAACCGTATTCTTATTGTCCCCTTCTAAGAACATGGATGTATCTTCTCAACTTCTCTGTTTTTTCCAGATTTGATGTGTCTATATAAAGTAGCGAAAGGAATGCAATATTTTTTCGCCTCTGAGCTAATGGAGTTTTCTTTTTGCTTCTTATTCATGGCATTTGTTACACTATTTTCTGATTATGCCGCTTGATTGCTTTTCTGAACATAGTTATACATACCAACCACTATACCAACAAAATCCAATATCTACTAATTAAATTCTTACTTGGTCAATATCTATTAACATCAACTAATAGTTATGCACCATCAGCGAAAAAGAAGAAACTTCTTAAAGCCCGGGAAAAGGGTATTCGCTTTGTCCTATTCACTTTGTTCAGACCGAACTTTTAGAAGAAAAACTGAGGCCAAGAGACATAAACACACGATAATCAATAACCTTTTTATTAAATGTTGAATTCAACAGTAACGTTTGGAAGTACAATTATATTACGATTTGATTTTAAAAAAATAGTAAAAACTAAATGAAGTATAAACCGAACCGAAAATCATAAAAAAAGCATCGAAGTTTCGAAGTTGCTTATTGCAACTAGCCAGCAGTCTCCTGGCGCTAAAAAATAGCCATATCACGCCATTTATTATCACTTTAATAAAACTTAATCGCTTTTCCCGGGCTTCCATTAATTGCCAGATGAGGATAAGTAAAAATTGACCGGGAAAACATCGGGAGTTTAAAATCATCCGTCGGGTGGTGGACTCTAAAAAGCACTATATCAAACGAATCTTTAAATCTTAATTTTCTCTTTGCGGACCAACAAATGTTTTCTCGCTCGGAAATAAGGATCGGCACGATTTCTCATCGGGGCCCCAGGTGACTCGTTTGATAGATGATCAGAACGTGCATTTAAACATTTTTTTAAATCGTCTCCCACGAGATGATCCATACGGTAGTTCGTTACCAGCAGGCTATTAGCGGGCGTAACGCAGCTCATATGAGCGTCGAAGGACTAAGTAAACCCCAGCTAACAAGTAGGCGTACCCTCTGGGCACAAAATGATCTACCGATCTTGAGTTCATATTATTTCGGTATCTCCGTCATCCTCTTTCCTCATCAAGAGAGTGCATATCGAAGTCTCTTCTTATACCTTTGCAAGTGCTTGCAAAGGTACCATATCCACTGTGCAGTCTGCACCTTTCTCATCCACCCCTCAGGTTCTATACTAACGCCCCCGAATATTAACACTCTGATTTATGCGCGTAATTATCTCTAGTTATTTTCTCTCGACCTACGTGGAGAAGTCGCTGCTGCTGGTGCTGCTGATGCCCAACAAATTAACCTTTCCTTCTTCCGACCTCCTCTCCCTAGCTGCTGATTTATATGGAACTCGTTTAATCTCGCGATCTTCTGTTGCGTTTCTTTTATCAGGCCTTGATCCAATCACCAAAATTCAATTTTCAGGGTTGCCACAGGCAAGGGGATTCTGCAAAGTCAGGGAATTTTCGATAATCTTTGAATTGACGTTTAGAGGTCATCCACAAATTACACAAGGCATTTTTCTGAAATTTAAGACCCGTAAGACTTGCTCTGGAACACCATCTTCCACAAAATTTTACTAAGATTTTATAAAGCTAGGGAACGAACATACATATCAATTCTGTTAATGAAATAAACGTGGAACCCTAATAAAATTAGATATGGAATATAGAAAATGCGTTAAAAATTCAATATTTTTGTTAACAAGTCATTGTTTTTGGTAGAAAATTCAACTGCTGTGTTTAAGAATCATCTTCTTGGGTTCAAACTTGAACTATTTTATAAAAATTGGACTATTTGGTTGAAAATTAACTTTTTTGTTGAAAAAAAAACTGCTCGGTAGAAACTTTGTTTTTAGGCACGAAAATTCAACATTTTGGATAAGACTTTTTTTTCTTTATTGGCTGAAAAATCTTTCTTAGTTGAAAATCCAAACTTTTGTTGAATATTCGTTTCTTTAGTTCAAAAATTCTTTGCGCACGATTAATTTTGTTGGTTGAACATTTTTTTGTTGGTTGAAAATTAAATTTTTAACCCAAAATTCAACTGTTCCACGCACGATTTAAAATTAATCATCTTTAGTTGCAAATTCAATTAATTGTTTGAAAAATCGTGTATTTTGTTGAAAATTCATATTTTGTGGTAGAGTAGTATTCTTCTTGGTGAAAAATTAATCTTTTTGGTTGAAAATTAATTTTTTTGTTGAAAATTTATCTATTCGGTTCAAAATTCGTTTTTTAATGCATAAATTAATTTTAGTTTACTGAAAATATAAACTATCCATTTTTTGTCGAAAATGTATATTTTTTAATTTGAAAATTCGTCTTTTTTAGTAGAAAATTATTCTTCTTGGTTGAAAATTCATTCTCTTGGTCGAAAATTTAACTATTTTGTTAAAAATTTATTTCTCTGGTTGAAGATTCATCAGCGTAGTTGAAAATTCATTTCTTTGATTAAAAGTTTCACTATTTTGTTGAAAATTTATTTATTTTGTTAAACTCATCTTTTTGGTAGAAAATTACTATTATTGGTTACAAATTTATGTTTTTAGTTGAAAAATCATTTCTTCAGTTAAAAATTCAACTATTTTGTTTAAAATTATTTCTTTTAGTTTAAAAATTATTTTTCAACTGAAAATTTAATTATTCCATTTTTTGTTGAAAATGTATCCTTCTCAGTTGAAAATTCCACGATTTGGTTAAAATTTCGTCTTTTTTTAATAAATTTAATCTTTTTGGTTAAAAATTCATCTGTTTGATGGGAAATTCAACTATTTTTTAAAATTTTATTTGATATTGTTGAAAATTATATCTCAGCTGAAAATTTAACTATTCTATTTTTTGATGAAAATTGATCTTTTTAGTTGAAAATTCCACTATTTTGTTTAAAATTCGTGTTTTTTTATTAGAAATGTAATCTTCTTTGTTGAAAATTCATCTGTTCAGTTGAAAATTTAACTAATGTGTTAAAAATTCTTTTTTTATTGAAAAATAATTTTTTCAGCTGAAAATTGAACTATTCTGTTTTTTGTTGAAAATTGATCGTTTTTAGTTGAAAATCCCTTCATTTTGTTGAAAAGTTGTATTTTCATTAGAAATTCAATCTTCGTGGTTGAAAATTCATCGGTTTGGTTGAAAATTTAACTACTTGGTTGAAAATTCTTTTTTTCTCTGATGAAAAATAATTTTTTTAATTGATAATTTAATTGTTCCATTTTTTGTTGAAAATTCATCTTTTTTAGTTGAAGATTCCACTATTTGATTAAAGATTCATGTTTTTGATATTAATTTAATTTTCATGGTTGAAAGTTCACTTGTTTTGTTAAAATTTTGCTTCTTCTGATGAATAAAAATTCTTCTGATATTATTGAAAATAATTTTTAATAATTTAAAATTTAACTATTCTATTTTAAGTTGAAAATTCATTGTTTTTTTCATTGAAACTTTTTCTGTTTTTTTTTGAGATTTTTTTTTAATGAAATTTTTTTGTTCAACTCAAAATTTAACAATTTTATTTTTTTTGTTGAAAATTGAACAGTCGTCTCTTTTTTAGAAATTTAATCTTCTTGGTTGCGAATTCTTGTGTTTGGTTGAAAATTCATCTGTTTGGTTGAAAATTTAACTACTTTGTTGAAAATTCTTTTTTTCTCTAATGAAAAATAATTTTTTAATTGATAATTTAATTGTTCCATTTTTTGTTGAAAATTCATATTTTTTAGTTGAAGATACCACTATTTGTTTTCAAATTCATGTTTTTGATATTAATTTAATTTTCATAATTGAAAGTTCACTTGTTTGGTTAAAATTATGCTATTATTTTTTTAATTCTTTTGATATTGTTGAAAATTAATTTTATTATTTGAAAATTTAACTATTCTATTTTAAGTTGGAAATTCGTATTTTTGGTTGAAAATTCATTTTTTTTCATTGAAACTTGATCTGTTTTTTTGAGATTTTCTTTTAATGAAATTTTTTTGTTCAACTGAAAATTTAACAATTCTATTTTTTTTTTAATTGATCTTTTTCATTTGAAAATGCTACTATTTTGTTAAAAAGTCGTCTCTTTTTTAGAAATTTAATCGCAAATGTTTTCAAATTGAAAAATAATTTTTTTAACTGAAAAATAGCTGTTCCACTATTTTGTTGAAAATTCCTCTATTTTGTTGAAAATGCAATAAGTTAAGTTCAAGTTGTAAATATACGTGGATTTACTACTTGGAAATACACTCCACCCTCAAAAGAAACAGTAAGATTTTGCTTCAGATTTGACCAAACCCCCTCTCCCTCCTAATTGTCTTACTCAATTTGTAGAAGAACCTTTGTAGAATTATGTATGACTGTTGTGACTAAAAGACTTGAGATAAATTAAGAAAAAAATCATATCAACAATATTGATCTCCGTAGTGTAAAGTTGTTTTCATACCTGAAAGAAAAATTCATAACGTTCAGGGCAAATGAAAAATTTTTCAGGAAATTTCGAAATTGAGATTTTGTAGCAACTATCAAATTTTTAATTATTTCTTAAATTTATTTATTTCCCAATCTTCTAGCCGAGTCTTAAACGCGATTTAAATTTTAAACCAGGAAACTGAACTGGGATCTACTCGTGGATAAAATTAGTTTCACTAAACAAGCAGGTATTAGTCCTCCAAGGTCCAATCGGACGGAAATGCAGGAACGCATCTTTTGCTGACACATGAGCGTGACAGCGGTTTAGCTCTGATCGGAATGAATTTTATGGGGTCCAGGCGGGGTAGTTGGGGCGCCAGGATGGCGTCATCTCGCCAAGGGATCGTCTTCCATGTTCCATGGCGCTATTTCCCTTTGGGTAGACCAGCTCAGAATTCGTCGTCCTACCGTTACGTGGTCCTTCTAGAATTTCACATTCGACTCCGCCCTTTTGCCAAAAGGTCCTACCGACTTACGACCATTCACAAACCCCGTCCCGACGCGACGCTCCTGCGCCCTACCGGCCACGTGATACCTCGCCCTGGACATTTAAAACATAATATATGACCACCCGTAATCTGAGACTATCTTTTGGAATCAATCGTCGTTTAACAACTTTTTTCCGTCGCCAGATTTCTCGAGTGACTTCTTGGCCCCAAAATATCATTTGCTCTTTAGCCTTTTATCTTCAAATTAATATTCACCATTATTGTTGAAGATAATTAATTTTTAATTGGAGGTTCTGAATCAAATTCCTTTAGAAGTGAATTTCAATCCACGCAGACCTCAGACTGGTCACTATATCCCCTATTATCAGCGATGTACAGGTGTGGTTCCCTAAAATCCACTTTTTTCATGATTTGGTCCTTATAGTCTATGGCAGATCCAGGGGGGGGGGGATTGGCCTCTTAATTTCCTTGACTAATTTGAGCCCCATAATTATCAGACGTTCTTTGCTTGAATCCTCAACAAAGAAAGATTTTTCAGTCAATAATGAACATTTTTTAAGAAGAAAATTAGAAACACAATATTAACAAGTCAATCTGTGCAAAAATTTATTTTTGAACAAAAAGGCTCGGAAACATTGTGAATCCAAAAATCAGTTTTTTTTTTAAACATATTCAAATAGTTCAATATATGCAAAAAGAATTGCATAGAAAGGCCTCAAAATATGTTTCCAAACAACATTGTAATCGGCTCGTTAGAGACAAGTATATAACAAGAGGAAAAAAGAGGGAGAGAATTGTTTCTGAGCCTTTTTGTTCAAAAATAAATTTTTGCACAGATTGACTTGTTAATATTGTGTTTCTAATTTTCTTCTTAATAAATTTAACAAACAGAGACATTAAGCCATAGACCTTGATATTTGTTTCTCTTGAGTTCGGATTTAATTGCCGTTCTCAGAGAATCGGTTTCTTGGTCAACTCTCAAATAAAGAACAAAAATTTCATCCAAATCGTAGAATTTGCAAGTAAAAATGAAATGAATTTTTAACCAAGAAGGTTAATTTTCTACTATTAAATACAAATTCTCATAAAAATTTATAAATTTTGAACCAAGAAGGTTCTTTTTTTTTTATTCAGTGGGGAGATTATATTGACCCTCGATGGAAATAAGTTTTTTTTACCAAAAAATACGAATTTTCTACAAATCGCAAACATTTCTAACCAAAGAGGTGAATTTTCAACCAAGAAGATTAATTTTCTAACCAAAAAGATGAATTTTTAACAATTTACATCAATTTTCAAACTGATAGTTTAATTTTCAAATTTAAAAAATTAGTTTGTAACAAAAAACGGAACAGTTAAATCTTAATTCAAAAAAATAATTATTAATATTTGAAAAACATAAATCTTCTACAATAGTTGAATTTTCTACCAAACTGTTGAATGTTTAAGACAAAAAGACCAATTTCTTATAGAAAAAACTCGAATTTTCCACCCGAAAATATGAAGTTTCAACAAAAATGTTCATTTTCAATCAAATAGTTATATTTTAAGTTTGAAAAATTAGTTCTTAGCTCAAAAAAAGAAACAAGAAGATTATTTTTCTACCAAAAAAGATGAATTTTTAACAAACTAAGTAAATTTACAACTAAATAGTTGAATTAATAAACTAAAAAAAAAAAAAAATAGATTTTCAATAAAAAATGGAATCGTTAAATTGCTACTTGAAAAAATTAATTTTTAATGAAAAAAGGAATCTTCTACAAAACAGTTCAATTTTCTATCAAATTTTCCACCTAATTGTTGAACTTCCAAGACAAAAAGATAAATTTAAAAGTTCATTTTCAACGAAATATTTCAATTTTCAGTGGAAAAATTCATTTTTACCACAAAAATAAGAAAGTAGTTCAACATCTATATTCTATACCAAACTCGAAGGGTTAACTTGTAAACCTAAAGAGATGAATTTTCAATAAAAAATATGATATTTGATATTTCAAAAAACAAAATTTCCATTTTAAATTAAACACAATATAATTTAACCGAAAAAGATGAATTTTTTGCAAAATAGTTGAATCCTCAACCAAAACAGTTTAATTTTCAACCAAAAAGTTGCATTTTTAAACAAAAAATTTGATTTTTCTACATAAAGACGAATTTTCAATAAAATGCATAAATTTTTAACCAAATAGTTGAATTTTCAACCAAGAAGATTAATATTCTACCGAGTGATATATGAAATCAAACGAAATTTCAAAAAAATAGTTGAATTTTCAGTTTAAGAAAGATCTCTTCTTACAGAACAATGAAATAGTTAAATTTTTACCAATTTGTTGAATTTTGAAGCTCAAAGGACGAATTTTCCACAAGAGAGTCGAATTTTCAACCCGAAAATATAAATTAAAAAAAATAATTGTATTTTATTTTCGACCAAATAGTTGAATTTGGTACCAAATCGTAGAATATTCCTCGGAATTTTCGAACCAAAAAGACGAATTTTCTACAAGAAAGTTGAATTTTTAACCCAAAAATATAAATATTCCACAAAAAATTGAATTTTCAAGCAAACAGTCAACTTTTAATTAAAATTATGAATTTTGGTCCTAAAGAAATGGATTTCGACAAAAATGGTACCCTATGGAATAATGCATAGAAAAATCGTTGCCCTACGCCCCCTCACCCACCCAAAAGACTACGCAATTTATCCACGGCCCCAAATATGCACGTGCTTTCAGATTTTTTATGAATTTGAACACTATAATTGAAAAATATAAATAATGAGCAATTTTTCGCCTTATTATCTTCAATTTCAAAAGTTCTTTTAAATCATTGAGGGTAGGCCAACCTCCTTTCACCTACGTTTGATGAAGAAAATTCACAATCATCTTCTCCGAAGAAAATTTTTCTGGATCCGTCCTTGCCTATACTTTTCTATTTTCAGTCGATAGCCCAATCTCTTTTTTAATTTCAAATAAAACCGAGACAGGTAAACGTTGCACTCTTTCGGTATCATAAATATCTTGGAATCTCTTCTTTTAGTATTCCTCACGACTATTGGGATCCATTATGACCCAAGATTGTCTCTGAAACTTGAAAAAATTTTTCACCTGAATTTTCCGGGAAGTCAAACTTAATGTTTTTCTGATAAAATGGATTGTATTATGTTAAGGACAAATTTTCACCAGAAAAAACCGAGTAAAAATCCCATTTTTGAAACATTAGAAAGTGCTAAAAAGAAATGTAATGAACCTTCTTAGAAATCCTTGCATCAGCTCTGAGATATCAGTGGTAAAAATAAGTCCTTCAAATTTCATTAATTTATCGACAACCATCTTCAATATCCGTCGTCGAACAATTTCTTAGAATGTTGTATTATGCATTCATCAACAGCGAATTTTTTAATTAAATCAATCACGAAATATTTGAAATAGTAACTCTATGAGGAAGCAAGGAAGAGAATTTCCTTTCATCGGGAACCTGAAGAAATTGTAGGGGGGGGGGGGGGGCCGCGCTGTCGCATAGAAAAAAAAAATTGTACTGCATTTTTCGACCACCCTAGACCTAAGACCTACTAAAAACAAAAGCAAATTAAAGAGCCTATCTGTCACAGTTTGGAGTTTGAATCGCTTTAATATCTTCATTATAACTGAAGATAGTATAGTTGTAAATTTTTGTAATTTTAAGCAAAATTTTCTATTATTTCTCAAATTCGTCAACTGCCATTTGTTCACAAATATTTTCGTCATATTCATGAATTTTTTCGAATTTTTCCCATTGCCTTTTGTATAAGAAATAATACTCTAAACTTGACTCTTCTTAAATGTGCCCAAAATTCCTTACTTTGTTTTACATTTTTCAGTCTGCAAAGCACAAAAATTTTTTCACATTAATGTCTTCAAGCTCATTCACATGGAACACTTTCAGCTTTCAAATGACTATTCACTCATTACTCTAGCATTTTTTTTTTTTGCTGAGTTGTTAAGCTTCAAATGCAGATACTTATATTGTAATTTTTGCGCTGATAGTAGAATAGACTAAGGCCAAGGCCTGTACCAGAAGGTGTATTGCTTAGAATTATTGGATTGATCGCGATTAATTTTTTGATGATCCAAAGTTGAAGGTTTCGTGGAAAACCGGCGCCACTATCGCATCAGATACTGAAATTGTGTCTGCTCTCTGGGGCGCAATCGTTGATCAAGAGCTGGTTCAGCGTGGAGAAGAAAATAATGTGTAAGGTGGCGTGTCTGCTTGGGCACATATATGCCAGGCCAGGCCCAGGAAATATAGATATGTTGACGCGTGTGTACGTATAATATACCTAGCTGCTTACCGCTTGTTCGCACTGTGCACTGCTAATTAGCTTCAAGACCGATGGCTATCTGTCCAACCACATGTCCCTAAAGCGGTGAGCCCCAAACATCCGGTACGCCCTTTCCGTTCGGAACTCGAGACGTTCCCGGGATTCAAGAAACACATGTAGACATGGATAATGTACGGGCCAGCCCCTGGCATCATCTTTCGTCTCAATGAGTTGAAATAACATGTTTCTTTTCGTTTTCTTTGACGCTACTGCCCTCCGATTATTGGCGTTCTTAGGACCTCTGACATCTGAGATTTCAAAACAAATTAATGTGACAGTTTCTTAACACTTCACATTTTACGATCCTTGGGATGCAGGAAAACTGTTTTTTAAATACTGCTGGAAAGCTAATGAAAATCCGCATCGAATGACCCCTGATAGAGATGTTTTCGATATTTTGAAGAGAATATGTCACGTGAGAAGTTTTAAAAAAATTCAAGAATTTCTCGAATCTTGTACCTCGACTTCAACTCACGACATGACTCAGGAAAATTGTAGCAAAAATCTGACATTTATAGCAAACAGTCTTTAAAGTCTGATCTTTGATTTAAGTCAATAACCCTTCAAAAATCTTTACGGGTTTCCAAGATATGATCGAGAATGTCCAGGCGTGTCTGCGTCGGGTTTCAGTCAGCAATCACCGCTGTCGGCCGCGAGAGCTGTGATCGCCGATAATTTCACAGATTTTGTACCCTAACTTCAACCTCGACTTCAACTTGTGCTGTAAATTAGGAAACTTGTTGGAAAAACTGAAATGAATCTTTGAAATCTTATCTTTAATTGAAGCCAAAAATACTTCAAATATCTTAAGTGTTTGCCAAGATACAACCGAAAATTTCCAAGCGTGTCTACGTCAGGTTTCAGTTGGCAATCATCGCTGTTGACCGCGCGAGCTGTGATCGCCGAGAATTTCTCAGATTTTGTACCTTAACTTCAACTTTTGCTGTAACTCAAGAAACTTTTTGGAAACACTGAAATTGATAGGACGTAATCTTTGAAATCTTATCTTTTATTTAAGCCAATCACACTTCAAAAATCTTCACGGGTTCGCAAGATATGACAGGAAATTTCTAAGCGTCTCTGCGTCGGGTTTCAGTTGGCAATCATCGCCGTCGCGTCGGCCGCGCGAGCGGTGATCGCCGAGAATTTCTCAGATTTTGTACGTAATCTTTGAAATCTTATCTTTAATTTCAACTCAAAACACGTCAAAAATTTTAACGGGGTGCTAAGATAAGACAGAAAAATTCCAAGCACGTCTGCGTCGGGTTTCAGTCGGCGATTACGCTGACGCAGTCACTCTTGCACGTTTTTAGCCATATCTCAGGAACCCATGAAGATTTTCAAAGTTTTATTACATGGAATTAAATATAAGACTTTAAAGACTGTGTGTTATAAATTTTAGATTTTTGCTATAACCTTCCGAGGCATGACTTGAAATCAAGGTACAAAATTCGAGAAATTATTGCATTTTTTGAAAACTTCTCACGTGATATATCCTCTTCAACAAGTCCAAAATATCTCTGTTAGGGGTAATTCGACGCGAAATTTCATAAACTTTCCAACAGTCTTTTAAAAAAAGTTTCTCGCTTTTTTGAACGATTAATCTGGTTTCAAAGTCAGCAGTGATTTGTAGTACCGCCCACGCTAGCATTGTAGATAATAATTGTCATGGTGATATTGTGATTCATTTAATTCTTTCAATATAGGTCAAAAATAAAAATCTGAGTTTCTCATGCACACATTTTACGCGCGAGGTGGCCGTAGGTCAGGAAAATGCGAAAATCAGGAAAGTGCGAGGGGAAATGTCCGGGATTTTATCAGTCAAGGAAAGTAAGAGATTTTGAAATTTTTTTTGCAAAATAATTCCTGTAACTGTCAGGGAAAACTTAAGGAATTTCGAAAGTTAAGTTTTGTGGCCACCCTTAAATAATATTCTTGTCATTAATTTATTGGCCTTGCATTTCTATTCCTATTTTGTTTTCAGGTTCTTTCTCCTGACAATTATATTTTAAGTTAAGAATTTCATTACTTGGTTGAAAATTTAACAATTTTGCTAACAAGACCTCCTTTTTTGTTAAAAAATCAACTATTTTGGCTGATAATTAACTTTTTGTTGAAAATTCATGTTTTGGTATTGACAAATCGTTTTTTTTTTTTTTTTTTCGTTGGAATATCTGCTATTACATTATTCGCTGAAAATATGAACTGCGTGTTTCAATATTAACCACTGTGTTATCTCTTCAGTTAAAATTTCAAGTATTTGGTTGAAAATTCTTTTTTTTTTGTTTGTTTAATATTAATTTTTTTAACTGTAAAACGTAACTTCTCAATTTTTGGTTGAAAAATGATATTTTTTAGTTGAAAATTCGTATTTTTTGATAGAAAACTAAACATCTGGGTTTGAATTTTTCTCTTTTTTGGTCGAAAATGCAACTGTTTGCTTGAAAATTCATATTTTCAGGTTGAAAATACGTTATTTGTCGTCAAAGTTCAACAATGTGGATGAACTTTTTTTCTCTCTTGACTGAAAAATCTCTATTTCTTGAAAATTTGTCTTTTTGGTTAGAAAATTAATAATTCAAGTCTCTAATGAATTTGAAAGAGGGCGACAAATTCTATCGGAATCAAGGAGAAAAGATTAAAAAATATTACACTTCTAAAAAAAATGTTGACCACTTTTCGATAGTTCGCGTTATAAACTTCTTAGATTCAGATATTCGTAACTTTGCCTACAAATATTTTTTTGGCAAGCTATATGTGTCGTCTTATTCTCTTTGAAAAGCAACAAATTAAAATGACAAATGATATGACTTCAGCATTAACACTAACATGTATAAACTACTTTGAAATATTCTTTAGAAATAATTTTAACATTTCCTTACAAAACTTCAGAAATGCGAATACTTAAAAATCGGACATAAAATCAATTTTTTCTAAGGATGAAGTAGATTGTCAGAGCGTCAGAGGGTCTTCTTTCCATAGATTCCTGTTGCCGACATGTTACCGACTTGGTTCCGTTCCCTGCTAAAAAAACGTGCATCATATCCTTGCTAGATCTAGAAGGTTCAAGATCGATGCGGATGGTATTTAAATTAATAAATTAATAAGTTAATTATGACATTATATCCGCTTTTATAAAAAATGTGGAAATGAGTTATGTTTAAAATGGTCAGATTTTGATGACTCTATAGTTAATGCAATAAAGTTCAAGAAGGTTCTACATTATAATCAACACATCTGGGATAAGCCATTTTTCAACGTAAATGTAATTCATTTATTAATGCAAATACCCTCCACATCGATTTTGAAAATACTAGATTTAGCCCGAACATGAACCACGTTTTTTAGCACGGAAAAATACCATGTCGGCATAATTTTTAAACCATGAATTCATTATTTTTGCTACCAGTTTCGCATTTAAATGATAATAATTCAATTAGAACAAATTGTGGCATTCAATTAAGTTTTTTCCACCCGAAAAGAATTCCAGCTGTTTTTTATTAAGAACTCTTTTTAGATTAATTAAAGCTTGCTGTAATTAAAACTGTCGCATTAACAAAAGGGGACTGTAAAAAGCGTGTTGGAAGATAATTGTTCGATAAAAAATATATTTCTTTGAGTCTTTTTTATTTTTGTTAAATAGCGAGGGGAAGTAACGTCGTCCGGAGTAATTAACGAGCAGAACCTCATTATGGAAATGTTTTGCGTAACTAAATACTTAATAAATTCTCATCTTGAATTCGTAAAGAGGTTGGCAGTGACGAACCTGCATAATGTCAGTCACGAAGAGAGAAAGGCCGATAGAGTAAGAGAGAAAGTTGAAGAGTGAAAAAAAGAAGAAAGAAGACGAGAGGGAGAATATTATAGTCTATATAAGAATATAAGTAGTTACAGCGTAACACGGGACTCTATAGCCGAATGGATCGCGTGTCGATCCTTGCAGAGATATTTTGTTACTTTAGAGTTGTATCACGTTTTGCGTAGAAAACAAAGCCATTGTTTTGTTATTCATATACGCATACCAAGATCTCTGCTGCAATCGAGGATGTAGAGCGCTCTGTCGAAACTTCGACCTCCTTCGTTTTATATTTTCCATTTTCCCTCCAACTTCCCGAGTCTAGAATAAAATGATAGCCTGGGAAAATAGACCTTACTGATTTCCAAGTATTCTAGGTGTTAATGGCCTGAAATGTCCAAATCAACTTTAAATCACAAAAAACTGGGGTTTCTGTTAGAATCAGGGCTCGGAACGGATTACTTTTCAGTAACTTGAGAGCTTGCATGAAAAAATGTATGGACGTGAAGGAAGCTAAAGTAGTATGTCAGGACAGAAAAGGTTGGGGACAAATAGTTTGTAAACAGAGTGACAATAGAGTGATTGACGCCCTCGATGACGCCTGAAACAAAGACCTTGGATATTAATGGGCCCAAGTGGGGAACCACACATAACAATTTTGTGAGGCTCTTCTTTTGGGGTGATCACTAAAGAGATTGATCAGCAACCTGGGTCGGAGCAGTGTTGTGGAACGAACGTGTCATTTGAATAAATAACACGAGAATTCTATATACTCCTATAAACCTATCTACCTTACACCTATACACCTAGCTACCTTATACCTATATACCCAGGTACACATTACTATTTTCCAACCGAGCAAGTCATGCCTACCCCGAAAGGGAAATGGCTTAATGGTATAATAATAAAAAACTTAGTTACTTTTTTAATCCACGGTTACTAAAAAATTACGTATTTTATGAAAAGGTTACTTTTGGTTACATTTTTTGCCGGAAATAACGAAATGAATTAATTCATTAATCGTATTATTTAAAAACTTGTGAAAAATGTAAAAATTCAAATTTTTCCAATAAATTTGGTACTCTAAGAGCCGGGAAAATTAGGAAATAACAATAAAATAATAATTAGTTCGTATGTAATATTTAATGA
Source organism: Andricus quercusramuli (assembly GCA_932178445.1). Lineage (NCBI taxonomy): Eukaryota > Metazoa > Arthropoda > Insecta > Hymenoptera > Cynipidae > Andricus > Andricus quercusramuli. The sequence goes on along the minus strand of CAKNXH010064281.1, from coordinate 80,470 downwards.
TAAAAATTGCAATTTAGCTCAAATTGCTAGTTTTTAATAAAAATTTGTTTATCTTTTTTGTTAAAATATCGAACTAAGTAGTATATTTTTCAATGGGGATTCATCTTCTTTGGTTGAAGTTAGTTTAAAGGTTGAAGAATTTTTTTTTAAACTTTATTTTTTTGTTGAAAATTCATCATTTTAGTTGAAAATTCGTATTTTTTGGTTCATTTGAAATAAACAATTATAAATCAAATATTAAACACTAAACAATTTTAAACTGAATTATTTGAATTACAAAGCCTTAAATCATTAATATTTTAGGGTTTAAGAGATATTTATAATTTTTAAAAAGATCCAATATAAATTCAAATAATAAAGAACTAAATTTAGATTTTTTAAGATTTCAAAATAAAATTTTGAAGCTTTTTATGGGTCTTTAAAGGTTTTAAGAATACCAAACAATTCTTAAGTTTGCTGAAAAGATTAAAAATGATTTTTTATTTTGAAAAATTAATATTGAGAGCAAAAAAAATATAGAAGAAAAATTTTTCAATTAACAAATGACAAATTAAACAATTATTAATTTGGAAAATAATGGAGTAATTGTAAAATATATTTACAAGATTTGGAAAGATTCCAAAGTAATTTGAAACGTGAAAAAATTTCAAAATATTTAAAACAGAATGCAGATGTTTGAAAATTCCGAACACAAAATTTATCAGCGTTGTAAGCATTTTGAAATGTTTTAAATGCATAAAAAATTCGTACCAAAATTTCTAGAAAAACTAACAGTATTCTTTTTAGTTAATTTTAAAAGAATATTCAATAAAATTTCCAAAATTTTCAAAAAAGTATCAGGATGATTTTAAGGTTTTAGGTTTCTGTACTTTTTTGTAAAAAGTTTTCCACCAGGGAAATTAATCTCCTTGATTGAAAATCACCCTTTTGTTTAAAAATACATAATTTTATTTGAGAATTCATCTGTTTGGTTAAAAATGTACTTATGGCACTTCCTGGTTGAACATTCAACTGTTTCGTGAAAATTGATCTTTTTGGCTTAAAAACTCAACAATTTGGTGGAAAATTAACCTATTTTGTTGAAACATCGTCTTTTTTTAATGAATTCTGTTTTTTGTATTAAATTTTTTTTAGTCAGAAAAATTGAACCATTTTGTTAAAAGTTGAACTATTTTCCTGAAGATTCATAATTTTAGTGGAAAATTTGTCTTTTCGGTAAAAAATCTTTCTTTTTGGTTACTTTTTTGCCACATTAATGTTACTTTTCGGTTACTTTTTTTGAGAGAATTATGTTTAATATATTATATTTTTTTAAGCTTGAGCAGTTCCGAGCCTTGGTTAGATCCGATTTTTGGTTCCAAGGGATCTGCAACAAAAAGGAACCTTCCTTACTGAAAAGAACCCAAAATGAAATGTAATCTTTAAGGAACCCAAAGTATGAGATCGAATAGAGTCTATTTCTTCAGAACTCATTTTCTGCCTCGACTCACTTCGAAAATTTTACAAACGCAGAAAAAGATATGGGTTCACTAAAGTTGCGAATTGAAAAAAATTTGGTATCTTTCAGAACTTGAACTCTAATAGAAACGCCTGGAGACCTAAAAGGATTCCTTTGGCAACACGTGAATAGATCAACATGAAGGCGCATTCACACATCAACCGTTTGCAAAATGGGGTTGGTAAGTTAGGGATTCATAGAATTTGTCGACAGATGACTCACGACGAAAATTTTCATGCATATGATTACGCCTACGTAACTCCCAAATAATATTTATCAAATCATCATATCTATTCTGATTGCGATAATATTTTGCACTTTATTTCTCTTCATTAAATTATGTCCGTCAGAGTTCTGTTACATGTTTGCTTTAACCTAAAAGTTGTATTGCACTAGAGTCCCTCTATAGCAGCTGTCTCGGGGGTACCCTTAATCAACAAAGATGCTATAGAGGGACTCTCCGAATCGTTCTTCTTCTCCTTCTTGCTTGTGGCTTCTTATAGCGCCAAACCGTAAACATCGCAACTCCGCTGACCTTACAAACGCCTCCCTCTCGTCCCCTTGGACCGCCTTGTCTGTTTAGAGAGAACTGCTGTAGAGGGACTCTAGTGTATTAACTAGATAAAATGTCGAAGTGTGCAAAGCAAAAAATGGGTTCATTAGGAAAAGTCTCTATTAAACTTGGGTTCCTTTGGAAGTCCAACTGGAAACTACTTTAGGGCTAATTCATCGTTTTGGGGTCCTTTTCAGCAAGAGGGGTTCCTTTTTGTTGCAGCTCCTTAGGGACCAAAAAAAGATTATATAACAAATTTTTAAGGTTATGTTGAAAATCCGACTTTTTGATTTGCACATGCACCGAAAAGCGCAGGACTATTTGAAATTATATAATACACACTTGCAATATTACGTTAGTAAGAAATTATTCTAAGAAGTTAGATATCTCTATCATTCAGTTTAATCTATTTTTAAATAAATAAAAAAATTTTGTTAATATTTATCTGTATGATTATTCATAGTATTTATTGATTTCAAATAGGTCCGCGCTTTTCGGTACATGTGCAGTTGAAAATGTCGGCACCCGTAACTGGCCATCTATCGGACATTAACGAACTAAAAGGGACCCTCAAAAAGAATTTCTATAAGAGGCAGGATAATCAATTTCAAATTTTGAAATTTTCATTCAATATATGTTTATTGCGTTTATAAAAGATTCTATGTTAAAAATTTTACAAGATTAAGATTCCGGTCTTTGTATATTAATGGGCGGGGAAAATGAAAAATTGGTCAAAGAAAAATTAGGGAATTTTGAAAATCAAGTTTTGTGACCACCCTGAAATAATTTTCTTGTCAGTAATTTATTTGCCTTGCGCTCCTATTCTTATTTCTTTTTTTCCAGTTACTTCCTCTTGACGATTCTATTTTTAGTTAAAGAATTTTATTATTTGGTTGAAAATTCAACTATTTTAGTTGAAAATAAAATTTTCGTTTGCAAATTGAACTGAAATCTTTTTTGATTAAATTCAAGTGTTTGTTATTCAAAATTAAAATCTTTTTTGGTTAAAATATCTACCTATACATTATACCTTGAGAATTCATCTTTTTGTTGAAAATTCATCTCTCTGGTTGAAAATTCGTTTTCTTTTGGTTGAAAATTAATTTGTGAACTGGAAATGTAACTATTCTAGTTAAGGATTCATCATTTTAGTTGAAAATTTGTCGTTTTGGGTTTAAAAAATTCACCTATTGTGCTAAAAAATTAACTTTTTGTTGCAAATTCAACTGAAATCTTTCTTGGTTGAGAAGTCAACATTTTCTGTGAAAATTCGTCTTTGGTTTAAAAATTCGTCTTATCTCTATATTTGATTGATGGTTAAACTACTTTATTGCAAATTTATTTTTTTGAGTGAAGGATAATCTCTTTGGTTGAAAAATCGTAGTTTTGCTGAATTAGCAATTAATTTTTTAAACTGAGAATGTAACTTTTCCATTATGCGTTGAAAATTGATCATTTTAATTGAAAATTCGTCTCCTTGACAGAAAACTGATCGTCTTGGTTTAAACTTTCCTATTTTTTGGTTAGAAATTTCACTGTTTTGTTGAAAATTCAACTGTCTTACAGAAAATTCGTCTTTTGGCTTAAAAGTTCAACAATTTAGATGAACTTTTTTTCCTTTTTCGACTGAAAAATCATTGGTGGAAATTCTTATTATTGGATTTAAAATTTATCTCTTTTGGTAGGAATTTTATCTCTTTCAGTTGAAATATCAAGTGTTAAAATTTTCATTAAATTCGTCTTTTTGTTGAAAATTCAACTGTTTTCTGAAGAAAAAAAATCCTTTTCTTGGCTTGAACATTGAAATATTTAGTTGAAAATGAAACTTTTTTTGCTGAAAATTTATCTTTTCTGGTTTAATAATCAACGTTTTTTCAATATTCAACTTTTGAGCTTAAAAATTCAATAATTTGTTTGAAAATGCATGTTTGCAGGTAAAAAATTAAAAAATTTGGTTAAAAATTAAATAATCTGGTTGAAAATTTGAAAATTCAAGAGTTGTTCAAAATTCATCTATCTTGATCGAAAATTCAACTGTTTTTGTTGAGCATTCGTCCATTAGGACAGAAAATACGTCTTTTTGGATTGAAAACTTGGATTGAAAAAAAATTATTTTTTTGAAAATTCAACTGTCATTTAAAAAATTGAAATATGTGGTTGAAAATACAACTGTTTTTGGTGAAGTTCAATCTTTTTGGTTTGAAAATTTGACCATTTCGGTTGAAAATTCATCTTTCCTTATCGAAAATTTAACAATTTGGTTACAAAATCTACTATTTTGTTGAAAATTCAAATACTTTGCTAAAAAGTCATATTTTTGTGGAAAAATTCAACTGTTTGGTACATTTTTCCTTTTGCATTGAAAATTCATCTTTTATGGTGGAAAAGTCATCTTCTTTGATTCAAAAACATCGATAAATCCGAAACTCTGAAATTAAATTCTGAAATTATTCTATTACGTTTATAAAATATTCTATGTTAAAAATGTTACAGGATTAAATTGGTCACGGGAAAATCAGGGAATTTTGAAATTGAAGATTTTCGGCAACCCTGAATCTGAATTTGAAAAACTGAATGAGTAAACATTAATTAGTTCTGAAACTGTTTAATTAAGCTAATTAAAATATACCTCTCTTCTCTTAAAAACTAAATTTAGGGAAGCAGCGTGGCGCAGACGGTAGCGTGCTAGGATTGTATGCCATTACAATGGGCCAAGTGACCACGTCGTCGTGGGTTCGAATCCCAATGCGTTGAGTTGCTCTTCCATGTTCATTATATTTGCCCCACCAAATTTTCAAAATATTTTGTCTTTACTCTTGCAATTTTCAGCGAGCTGTAACTTATATATTTACACCTTTTTTTAGTTTTTGTTCCACTCGTTATGTTATTATTAATTATTCTTCTGAAAAATTCGTCTTTTTGGTTTGAAAATTAAACTATTTAGTTGAAAATGAAACTTTTTTGCTGAAAATTTATCTTTTCAGGTTTAATAATCAAGGTTTTTCTAATATTCAACTTTTGAGCTTAAAAATTCAACTATTTATTTTAAAATGCATGTTTGCAGGTAGAAAATTCAAGAATTTGGTTAAAAATTAAATAATCTGGTTGAAAATTCAAGAGTTTTACTTGAAATTCATCTATCTTCATCGAAAATTCAACTGTTTTGTTGAACATTCGTCCATGAGGGCAGAAAATTCCTCTTTTTGGATTTAAAACTCATCTTTTTATTATTTTGAAAATTCAACTTTCATTTAAAAAATTCAAATATGTGGTTGAAAATACAACTGTTTTTGGTTGAAGTTCAATCTTTTTGGTTTGAAAATTATACCATTTGGTTGAAAATCCGTATTTTTTTTGGTGGAAAATTTAACAAATTGGATACAAAATCAACTATTTTGTTGAAAATTTAACTATTTTGTCAAAAAGTCATATTTTTGGTGGGAAATTCAACTGTTTTGTACATTTTCATCAGGGAATTTTGAAACTGAAGATTTTCGACAAGACTGAATCTGAATTTGAAAAACTAAATGATTAAACATGAATTATTTTTAAAACTGTTTAAGTTTAAAACTTAATTTAAGGAAGCAGCGTGGCGAAGATGGTAGCGTGCTAGGATTGTATGCCATTACAATCGCCAAGTGACCACGTCGTGGGTTCGAATCCCAATGCGTAGATTTGCTCTTCCATGTTCATTATCTGCCCCACCAAATTTTCAAAATGTTTTGTCTTGATTGTTGCAATTTCAACGAGCCGTATCTTATATATTTAAACCTTTTTTTTTTTAGATTTTGTTCCACTTGTTTATAATTTCGTGAATTAATTTTCGGTGATTTTTTCGGGAACTCGAGTGGAGGGAGGATCGTAGTCGCGGGTGATGAATTTAAAAGTCCTCATTAATATTTCAGCGTCAGCACGCTGGCTTTTTGTCATTTGTACGGCGAGAAACAACAACGAGTGGGTGTGTCCTGTCTAAATCGGTTCTAGGCTCTAATTGCACTACCGCCACGCCGCGTGCTCTCGTAAATCATACAAGTGGAGAACATCAACCTCCCCTTGGAAAAAAAAAAAAAATACTATTGCCATCCTAGTTCGACGAGAACAAATTGATCCAGCGACTCGCTTTTACAACGCGAGATATAACCAGACGAAATTGGACCTGAAAATTCGTCACAACTGTTTTAGAAATATTGGATTGAAGATTTTATAATAAATATTCTTTAGAATATTGTTTGACGAGATCAAATGTTTATCATGTCATGTTTATCTAGAAATTTAGGATTGAGGGATATGGATTCTGATTGTGAGTTGGATTCATATCGTGGAAAACGATTACGAAATAGTGAAATAAAAATCAGTAAAGAAGTTCGTTTTCCATTTGTTCAAACAATTTTTTCCCTGTAAATCGTGAAAATGCCTTATTATTCGGTATTTTCTTATTTTAGAAGTTATATCATAATTATTGTTTAAAATATTTCTTTGTTCAAACAAGTTTTGCAGAAAGTTATGGATAGTTACTTGTTCAGATTGATATCGTATCATTGAACAATAAAAATTTTGAAACGAGATTTTGGGAAACAAGCATCAACGTAAAATCGCATGAATCAATCTGAAAAAGAAACTGTATCCATAATTTACTGGAAAAAATTGTTTAAGCGAATGAGTATTTCAAACGATAGTTAGATTATAAGTTCTGAAATAAAAAATACTGAATAATAAGGCACATAGTGTAAATGATTCGAAAAAACTTGAATTTTCTTCACCTTTTCTATGAAATGGTACAATTGACTGATTAGCTATTGTTTAAACATTGCATACTCTCTTTCACAACAAATATTACACTTAAAATTCATTAACTGTATCTTTTATCCCAAAAATAATATCTTTTCACGATTTCAGGAGAAAAAATTGTTTCACGATTTAGTAAAAAAAAAGTACACAAATACAAATTGTTTAAATATTTGAAAAATATTTTAAACAGAAAATATAACTCCTATATTCATGGAATGTATCATTTTTGCCGAAGAATAATAACTTTTCACGATTTACATGGGGAAAAAGTTTGATTAAACAAATATTAATTGTTGAAGCAATTGACAATATTAGTTTAAAGTTTAAAATACTCGAAAAGTTGTGTTTTACCGAACAATAATCATTTATGCCAAAAAGATGATTTTAAAAAGTCGTATTTTTTACGAATTTGACATAAAACTGCCGTTTTAGATTTTTTTGGGCATTTTCCGTAATTTTGTGAATTATTCTTAGAATATTACTTAAAACGTGACTAAACTTTAATTTATAAAAAGTTGATGAGTAGTTGTTTCTCTCATTTGTTCGAAAACTGAGCTATTTCCATTTAAAATCGAGTTTCAATTTCGATGTTAATTTTTTTATATTTTTTGAAATTTTTAGTTTTTATAATCTTGAAATCCGGTGTAGATTCAAATTCGTAAATTATCTGAAATTGTAAACATTAATTTTAAATCGAAGAATTTTCGAATTGACCTTTTAAAATAGAAATATAAAATTTGTTATTATGATGGGAACACGGGATTTTTGAGGAGACATATGTAATTATGAATTTGAAAAAAGAATTTTCTGAAATAATTATTATCGCTCTGACTTTCAACAGAGAATTTTTGAAGTCAATTATAATTTTGAATTGATTCAAGGAATTTTTAATTTTAAACGTAAAAAATTGTCAGGTGTTTTCAATTCTTCGGAATCGTTTAAAGTCAAATTGAAAAATATGGTATTTGCACCATTTTCAGTTCAGAGGATTTCTAATATTGACAATCTATTGCCAAAATATTGACAATTTCAGTCAACTTCAATAAAAAATTGGAATTGAAAGGCCTCAAATTGTGCAATTTCAAACATTGGAATCATAGCGATCTTATTTTGTATTCTTTTTTTTTATTTCCAATGTAATATCTTAAAATTGTGCTATTTTTATTTGAAGATTTAAAGAAATTAATTATTTAAAATTGAAAAATATTTAATTGAAAGATTTCAAGAATAAGTAACAATTCTAAATAAATTACTAACATTTAAATGATCTGGAATGAATTGTGTTTATTAAAATCAAAATAGATGCCATTATACCTATCGGAAATTGACACCTTAGTAATTGAATAAACAATTTTAGAGTTCTGAATTTTCATGTTGAACGTCGAATTTTCAATTTTTCACTTTGATCAGTTTTAATTTTGAAATTAAAATTGAAATAATTGAATTTAGAAAAGTATAATCAATAATAATTTGCAAATGTTCATTTTTCAAATAATTTAAATTTATTTAAAATAATTGAAAAAAATGATTATCAAAAATTTTAATATCACAAATTCGGGTGCGAATTCTTTTTAATGGAATACAATTTCCTTTGCATTCTAAATGATCTGGTATTCAAAATTCTATTCTGAAATTATTATATTTCGAACATTCTGAAATTATTCTATTTTCTAAATTTTAGTCTGAAATCACTCAATTTCGACATTTTCAATTTAAAATCAAATTTGTCAAGTTTGAGAGCTTCTGATTCAAAATTTTGTCTTTCAAACACTTTCAATTTTGAACGGTTTTCTTTAGAAATAATACAATTTCAATTCCTTTTCATTCCATTCGAAAAAGTGTTTGATTTGGAACGTTTTCAATTCAAAATCGTTGCATATATTTTTTATTAATTTCAAGCTCTTTCAGTTGAAAATTATAATTTATTGTTTCAATAATTTAAAAAATTCTATATATATAAAACTTTGTTATATAATACATTTTTAAATAATTTTTTTTGAACGCTAGGAAATGAAAATCCAGGGACGTGAACGCCCACCACGAGAATTTATTACAAAATGGTATTGACATTTAATGATAAAATTGAATATCGAATAAGGATTAACTTTTCAAACATTAGAATTTTGATTTATTGATTTTCGTTCATCTCAACGTCTTCAGCAATATTGAATCTAAAACTTTGTGAAGCAAATATTTCGTAAATAATTTTGGAAAATTGAGAGAGCAGGAAAATTGAAACCTCTCATTTGCCATACATTTCGTTTCCTTTCTCGGTCGTCAAAGCAATTTCAGTTTTTTTGGCAACGAAATTCATAAATCATATTTGACACAGCAGCCATGCCGAAGTGCTGCGTACGCTTCGTGTCACAGTGAACTGATAAAAATCTGGGACTTTTTGTAATGCTCCCCAGAGGTCGTTAGCGTTATGGTCGCGTGGTGAGTCCCCTTCAGACATTCATCCTTTTATTATGGCTTTTGATCGGAGAGACATTTGGCATGGCCGACGCGACGCTTTTGTACACAAATTCATGTATGTAAGCGCGTGCGTGTCTTTTCCAGGAGCCTTATTATAATATACATTGCAAGCTCACCCTCGAATTAGGCAGCCCTTAATCTTCCACTGTTTGGCCCTTTCATCACGTTATTGCTCCGCCCTCTCTTGTTGTCATTTCATTAACAGTGTGGTTTGTGGCTTCCTTCCGCAAATCGACCCTCGATCTAACTTTCTAACTTCTAAAAGTGGACAGATTCTCATCTTTTTTGAATTAGTCACTGACCAAGGAGAGTGAACCTTTTGGCAGAGGGGACAGAATGTGAAATGAGAAACATTATGCTTGAGTGCATTGATGGAATGCCATGTGGTGAAAGATCCTTTGAAACGGAAACTTGGTGATTTAATCGTTAGGGAATTTCCTTTTAAGGGGACAAAACAAGTTCATTTAAATATATTTCATTTCTAATGCTCTGAATTTTGGTTCTATGCTTAAAACTTTATTTTACTGGAATAAAACGCTTGCATGGCTTCATGTGCTCTTTTAAATTATGGCCATGTCTACTTGTATCGAAATGTCGGCACAAATACACGTATACACTTCCTTAAAATATAAGAAACGAAACGAAGTCCATTGAAATATAAAGGTGAACATACTTAAAGTAATAAAGGCAACGTTTTTTTCATTCATTGACCCTTTTGAAGCTGCATTGTAAAATCTAAAATAACATAACTGTAATAGAAAGAAAATAATTATAAACAAAGAATGTGCAAGTAACAAATATAGAGAGTAATCAACGAAAAAGTGATTCTACAGCTTGACAACGCTCGGCCTCGCGTTGCCAAACCCATTAAAACCTACCTGGAAACGCTCAACTGGGAATTTCTACCCACCCGTTGTATTCCCCGGATATTGCGTCGTCCGATTATTACTTGTTCCCTACGTCTGGTTGATCAGGAGTTCCGCTCATATGAAGACATCCAAAAATGGCTTGATTTGTGGATAACCTCAAAAGATGAACACTTTTACCGTAACGGTATTCGAGCTCTATTACCAGAAAGATGGGAAAAAGTTGTAGCTAACGATGGGCGATACTTTGAATGATTCTTTTGTAACCATTTTTTTACACTAAAGTTGCATTTTCATCAAAAAAACAGCGAGAACTTATTTGCGCACCTAATATAAAAAAATGTGTCTTCAGTGCCAAACAAGCGCCAAAAAATCAAAACAAGAGTAATTGAGGTTATGATAAAGCTGAGTAATATCTAATACTAAAAACTTACCATTTTATAAGTATATGCCAATATAAGTTGATATCAACAACATTTGTTGGCAATGATGATTTAAAAATAACATTAAACCTTATGATTACATTGCCAAAAAATGTTGTTGCTATCAACGTAGTATATTTTTCTAAAATGGTAAGTTTTGAGTAGTAGATATTTCTCATGTTTATCATAACCTCAATTTTTACTCTTATTTTGATTTTTAGCCCTTGTTTGGTACTAAAGACTCAACTGTTTGTTATTATACTACACTTGGTATAATATCGTCTGATCGTAAGTAATTCCTCATTTATAGCAGGATTTGATTACTCTCTATATTTTTTTACTTTTACACTCTTTGTTTATTTTTTTTTATTTCTATTACGATTATGTTATTTTAGATTTTATGATGCGGCTTGAAAAGAGTCAATAAATGACAGAAACATTGCCTTCATTATTTTATAAATATGTTCATAATTACTTCATATCTGCCCTCCAAATTAAAATAGCCGTAACTGCAGTTCGGAGAAGTCATCTGTCACTTTTACGAATCTCTTGAATTAGACTCAAATGTTTTTGATACGATGGTGTTTATTATATATCTTTTTTGTGATACGATATACACAATGAATGTCCATAAGACTTACGAGAATCAGGGCTATTTGAATCTTATTTTGAATATTCATAAAAGTGACAGATGACTTATCCGAACTGCAGTTACGGCTATTTCCATTTGGAGGGCAGATATGATGACGATATGAAACCATGCAAGGATTTTATTCTTGAATCACGATAAGGTCGAAACTGGAGAAGCAAATTCTTAATGTTACTCTTCGGAATGACCAAATAGTTTTCTTATATGTCTAGAGAAGAAAATGAATAATTATGTATAATAATCTTCGAATACATTTATTCAATCATTCATTCACTTTGTCTACATTGACGCTTTTCAGTTTCCGCTTTCTTTTCGCGTGTTTTTTGTTTCGTGACTTGAGGCAGCATTACATTTTTTCCCTTGCATGGAAATACTTTATCATAGAATTGATTACTTTTGCACTTTTGATTAAGATGAGTACATGACATGACATGATTTTTCCCTTCAAAACAGTTTGGGTGATTCTTTTGGATTCTTCCATAGACTGAAAATCCACTGAGAATACTCTATAGCATCAATAATAATAATCTCCGAATTCATTCATTCATTCATTTACATTGAGCAACATGCCCTGTCATGGAAATACAATGGAAATGCAAAATTTAGATTAGAATGAGTGAATTGAGGCCTTCTCTAGAGCAAGCACCTAAGTCGACTTAGATTTTGGCACAAAATTGCCGAAGAAACTTTTCAAAATGTGCTTTCACAAACCAAAAAGAATCTGTTCTGGTTTTTAAAATGTTTCCACAATCTAAAACATGTATTTTTGGTTTGTAAAAACCCATTTTGAAAAGTTTCTTTCTCAATTTCGTGCCAAAACCTATGTCGACTTAGATGGGTTTTCTAGAGAACGGCTCAATTTTAAAAAGCGTGATGCAAAATTTGAAATTGATTATTTTCGCTGTTCGAAATGATATTTTTCATTTCAAATTAATGGGGGTGATTTCTTATGATTGCCGTATATTAACAAGCCGTTGATAAAAATATTCTCACATTAATAATATTAATCATCTTTGAGTTAATTCATTCATTTACTTCGTCTACATTGAAGCTTCTATATGTTTCCGCTTTCTTAAGTTAAAATTCTAGTCTTTGAAGAATAATGGTCAGGGAAACTAAAAAATAATTGTCAGGGTAAAATCAAAATCAATTTTGAAAATTAAGTTTTGCGACCACCCTGTTCATAAGATCGCAGTTTTATGGGTCTGAAAATTACGAAGAAGTCATGCTCTAGCTATGACTAAGAATAAGAAGGATAGTTAGATCACATTGTAAGGGAAAATATGAATTGGAGATTACCTTTTATATAAAAATAATGATCATCTAATTAGTAGCTCAAAAGACTCCCCGTTGTCAGACATGAAAATTTTCTCAGGTATACGTTTAGCAGAACAAATAATCTCTCCGCGATTTATCTTCGCAAAAAGATCACTCTTTTCTGCCAAGACGAAGATTACAGGATCATTATCGTTGTGTTTGTCTCACGCTAACGAGCTGCCATGGGCTAATCCTATTCCCTTTCCCTTTTTCTTTTTTATTAAATCAACACAATACAGTTTTTTATTTCCCTGACTCTCTGACTTAATTTTATCATCTTACCACCAAAAACGAGACCAGAATATACAAAGTAATCAATTGTCTCAGATTTAAAGAAACAGCCCCTCTTTCGGTAGCTATTTTTTTCTGAAGGGAACTGCTTATACAAATAATAAAGCCATATTTTTTTCTCGAACTCGTGTTTCGTTACGCTAAAGGAATGTTTGCCACCGGGGATGAAAATCTATTGTCTGGCGATTATTTTTCTTCGTGTTTCTGTATTTTTACTATGACCTGAAATATATACCACTGGCGCCAGTCAGAAATATTTCAACCTCCTTAACCTGTCGTTACTGAAAAGATCATATCTTCCTGGACCCAAGGAAGTAAAGTGATCCCTGATTTTCTCAAATTCTGAAACCTGCCAGCCACGCGAACAGACACTATAAACTTTGCTTTTAAACTTCAGAAAATTAGGACTGTTATCTTCAGAAAAGATACTCTATTCATTTCCCTGGAATTTTTAGTCGTAAATTCATGGAAATAAATTCCTTTCAGTTTTAAGGTTCTGAGGAAATAGGTTTAATTTTTGTGGGGAAAAAATATCTTAGCTTAGTGAACTTTTCATGATTAAAGTAATTAGAGTTGCATCAATCGAATTTGTTTATTTTAATTAATTTTTACAACTGGGTGGCCCTAGGTCAGGGAAAAGTCAGGAAATTTTGCTGGCTAGGGAAACTCACTTTTCTAAAATAAAAATATCACTTTAGTAACTTTTCTTTTAATAAATAAACCCATGGGTTAACCACTTTGAATTCAGGTCTATACCTATTTCTGAAATTTCATGAATTCTTTTGTTTTTCAAGAGCTTCAGAAAGTTTCAAGTGATTTCAAAAGGTTTCAAATGATTTGAAATATTTTTGGGTAATTTTAAAGATTTCAAAGAATTGTTAATAAATTTCAATAATATGAGGGGATTCCAAAGGATTTTAGGGTATGCTTAAAATATCCAAGGAATTTTCAAAAACTTGTTAATAGTTTCAAGGGATTGTCAATAGATTGAAAACATTTTCAAGAAATTCCTCAGGATTTGAATGATTTTAAGAATGGCCTAGAATTTCTAAAGCTGATTTTAAGGGATTTTAAAAGCTCTCAAGGTATTTTAATAAATTTTCCAGGATTTCAGAAAATATCAGAATTTACGGGATTTTATAATATTCGAATAGATTTAAAAGAATATTTCGCAAGAATTGAGGCATTTCGTAGGATTTCTTCCAAAAATTTCACTGATTTTAATGTATTTCCAAAGATTTTAAAGAATTCATAAGATTTTATGATACTCAAAAGATTCCACGGAAGTTTCAGTTGATTTCGATAATTTGAAGGGATTTCGAAGGAATTTTCAATGGATTTCAAAATCTTTTAAAGGTTTTCAAATATTTTAGGGTATTTGAAAAAATTCCAAGAAATTTTCAAGAGCTTTAAAAAATTTCCAGGGATTTAAAAAGTTTTTTTTCAAGGATTTCAAATATATAAGGGTATTTTAAAAGAGTCCAAGGAATTTTCAATTGATTTCAGTAACTTATTGGTATTTCAAAGGATAGTAAATATTTGAGGATATTTAAAAAACTTCCGAGTTATTTTCAAGAACTTTAAAAAGTTTAACGAATTTTTTTTTTTTTATTTGATTTCAATAATTTGAAGGGATTTCAGAAGTTTTTGAATATTTTTGGTTATTTTAAATAATTTCAAGGTATTTTAAAGAGATTTAACAAATTTCAATTGAGAACCAAGGATTTTAATGGTTTTAAGAAATTTAAAAAATGTGCATGTAGTGGTAAAGAACGAGGTAAAGAATATAATAGAATTTCAGAAAATATGGAAAGATTTTATGCAGGATATATAAGGTTTCAAAATAATTGAAAAGATTTTAAGGGTTTTCATAAAATTTCTGAGTATTTCAGTGATTGTAAGGGATGTTAAATGCTTTGAAGGTATTTTAATCAATATTCCAGGATTTGAAAAGATTTTCAAATATTTTTTGTAGCTCATTTGAATGCATTTGGAATGCACTCTGAATTCTTTCAAATTCTTTTGAATCCTTTGGAATTTTTTTAATTCACTTGAATTCGAGCTTGAATTCTACTAAATTCGCTCAATTCTTCTTAATTTAATGTTTTTTTAGTTTTTTTTTTTAGATTTCACTTAATTCATCTTGAAGTTTCTTAAATTCACCTTGAATTCTTAGGCATTTCATGAAATTGTTTTGAATTTTCCTAAATTTATCTAAACTGGTTTCAAACTCTCTGAAATTAGAGCAATTTTTCATATTTTTGAGCTTGTTTTCAATTCCTTTGGAACCTTCAGAACATTCATTGAACTCTTTTAAATTCGAAAGAAAATTAGTCACATTATTGCACTTGATTTCCTTAGCAAATTAAAAAAAAAAGTAATGTTTGACACTTCTATCGAATTGGGTGTTCCAGAATGACGAGTTCAGTTTAACTTTATTATAAACTATGAAGCTCTTTTTCAAGATAACTGATCTTTAAATTTTTACGACTTGTAATTTATTGCAGGATAATAGACGTGGAGGGTAGTCGAGAAGGCAGGCTCCATTCAAGAGTTCCTTTGACCGGCATTTGTCATAAAACGAACTCCCTCTGAGAGAAGAAGAACCTACACATATTAGGGAAATCTAGATTTTTAGATACTAGAAAAATGTTTCCAAATTAGTATCCACTTTTTAGACATTGATTCGACAGTGATAGTCTTATTTTAAACAAAAAAATTTGTTCATTTTCATAGGTCTAAACATTTTTATACGAAATAATGTTCCTTCGGATAAGTAGTTCTATCAAGCTTTTTCAACAGAGTGAGTTATCTTCTCACAGAAATAGTTCCAGCCCTGCTGAAAAAGTTTGATAGGATTTGTTTTAAAAAATTAATACTTTTAAATCCATTTTCTGTATCCGCAATTTAAAAAATATCCTTTATATTTCTATCAAACGCTTTTGATAGAAAGTCTATCAGAATAAATAATCAATTAATCATGTTTGTCGGAAGTGTCCTACTAAAAAGGCAATCAATTTCCATCAAAACGTTTGGGTAGAATTGCTATTCACTTCTGCCAAAGCAAAATAGGCCAGTGTCCTATTAAATTAAATCTGTCAAAATTTGTCGGGAAATCTTATACATTTCTATCAACATTTGCTCATTGAAACTCTATTAAATCTTATCCGCGCAAGACTTCTATTAAATCCTATGTTCCCGAATCTTGCAAGTTTTTATCTAACTTTATCTGTCGAGAATCTTATACTGTTCTAGCAACATTTTCTCATTGAGACTATTAAATTTCAATCGCACAACACTTGTATCAAATTTTGTTTTCCAGAATCCTGGAAGTTTTTATCTAACTTTATCTGTCAAGAAATCTTATACTTTTCTGTCAACATTTTCCTGTTGAAACGCTATCACGTCTGATCCTATACTAAATTTGTATCTAATCCTATGTTTCTAAATTGTGAAAACTTCTATCAAATTCTATCCATTGTAAAATCTTTCACTTTTTCTGTTCCACAATTTTCTATTGAAACTGTCAAATCTTATTTGCACCAGACTTGCGTCAAATCCTATTTTCCAGAACCTGTAAGATTTCTATCAAATTATTCTCCTCGAAAAATCTTATACTTTTCTACCAAGATATTACTATTAAAGCTCCATCAAGTCTTTTGCAATGAGTAAATTTGTAGAAGAAAGTACAAGATTTATCGACGGATAGAGTTGGATAAAATCTTCGAAAATTTTGGAACGTAGGTTTTGAGTTTAATAGAAATTTCTGAAATTGTGGAAGATAGGATATGATATAAGTTCTTTATGGATAAGCTTTTATTTAGGTTTAATGATAATCTCTTGATAGAAAAGTATGAGATTTCTCGATGGATAAAACTGGATAGAAATTCACAAAATTGTGGAAGGTAGGACTTGATACAAGTTCTGTGTTGATGAGATTTGATAGAGGCATAATGAAAATATGAGGATAGAAAGTATATGATTTCTAGATGGATATAATTTGATAGAAAGGTCTATCATCAAATTCGCTCATAGGTTTTGATTCGTGAAATTCGTTTAATTGAATCAGTTAAGGTTTTTTTTATCAAATATGTCGATAGAATTTGATTCGTGCAATTTGTTTGATTCAATTTGATAGGATTTGTATCAAATGTTCTAATAGAACAGTGACCTATTTAAATCGAACATCGCTTTTTATAATAGCTCAATTACATTTAAAGAAATCTGTATTTTGCGTATTTTTGTAGCGAGGGAAATATTTTTTACTGTGAGATTAAATCCTGCTTCAGATGTATGGAAGAGGAGTATTATTTTACCGGATAATCGGAGCAGGATGTACAGCAGCTCCTCCACCGATGTTTTCCCGGCGAAATATTTTAACGAGAGCAATGTCGAGTTCCGGATTATATCTGTTCGTCCGTTTCACCCCTCTCGCGGAGTTCTGCAGAGTTACGAAAAATATCAATTAAACATAAAAGCTCGGGTCCGTGTCATCCGATAATGGGGAGATCGGTTGGCTCCGGGCGCCGAATAATTGGAAGTGTGGTAGGAGGCATTCAGGAGCTCGTTGGTCAATCGCAGGGTGGAAGTTGCAATTTGAAAAGCTCATCCAAAGATTGATTTCCAATGTAAAAAAAACCATAAATCATTTTTTTTTATTGCTTGAATACCGTTACATTTTTTATTTGTTTTTCATGCTAATTGATGATCGATAAATATTTTGTAAATTGGAGAACATACCTCTCTTGAGGTATTTTTCAATGTTAAATGGAATATTTGAAATTGAGAAATGTTGAACATTTCATTAATATTTTCCACTATTCGGATTTCCTTTGAAACCTGAATGGGATTCAAAGTCGTCGAAAGGTTTTAGATCGAAGAAGAGTTCCCTTCCTACAATTTGTGCAGGTTCATTAGCGCTCCTGTCCTTTGATTAATGGGCGACCAAGATACCACTCGCCACCGGTTTTCTTACAGATGATTTTACCCTTATCTAGATGGTCGTTAAGATGATCCTCGGGAGCAAGTTCATGTACAAGTTCCTTTAACGACGGAACACGCGTGAAGAAAAAAGTCGTACTTAAACGGCTACTATTGGCGTACTTGTATTAAGGCCAGTGTTCATTGAACGAATTATCTTTGAGATGTATCATCGTTTATATCGTCTGATACCGTTAAAAACAACGTCTGATCAAAGGCCTCTCGATGAATATGATCAAACTTATTTGTTGGATTGAAACATAAAAGAATCGCAGTATAGGATTATTCGAACAGGTTTTTATTTGGATCGAATTTATTGCAGGAAGAACCTTTCAGATTATATTTATTGAAAGTCTGAAGGATATAAAAATTCAATTCAGAAGTCTGTTGACGTGAAAAGACAGTGGAAATTCGAAGAAATCATTTGAAATAGACGCCTGTCGTTTTGGAAGAGAGGAAAGATATCTGGAGACGACTTCATATTTTCCTACGGCAACGAACGTACTCTTTCTCAACTTATCCGTTATTGACCGTACCGTGGAGAATAATTCATGAGATAGTACTTCAAAAGAAAACCGCTCGTTCTTATATACCTTCCGGATAGGAAATTCAATAAAAGAAAATCGTGATGATCATTGAAATATGTTTCTGTCAAGATGAAGAGTTGAAGAGAGGAATTGTAATTAATCTCTCGTAATTAATTTTTCGTTTCAGTTTTTTCAGATTTAATCAAAAGTACTTCCATAGTGGGAAATTGATTCTATTCCTTCTGCAGGAAAATAATCTAAAGTGTC
Source organism: Andricus quercusramuli (assembly GCA_932178445.1). Classification (NCBI taxonomy): domain Eukaryota; kingdom Metazoa; phylum Arthropoda; class Insecta; order Hymenoptera; family Cynipidae; genus Andricus; species Andricus quercusramuli. Next base: position 61,837 of record CAKNXH010064281.1, on the reverse strand, counting down.
CACCCACAGTAGGTTCATTACTTTTGCTCATGTCTGGATTTAAATAATAGTTAGGATGTTTGGATTTAAATAATAGACTCGATGTCTGGATTTAAATAATTGGAGACGAATGGGTTGAATGACGAATGATCGCGAGACATTGTGGATGTTTAACTGGAATAATCACGTCGGATCCGTGCCATCCTTCCAAGATGTCGTCTTGCTATCGGAACTACTATATCATTCACGGATTCTGATCCTGGGATTAAGGATATTTGTTGAACCAACTAAGGGACGAAGGTGTGGATGGCGAAGGGGTTGAGTGGGTGGGGCAAGTCAGGACCACCCAGCCGGTGTCGGCGGCGTTAGTGTTAGCACAAAGCGTGGGCGCCATTCCTTCTTCCTTTTCCCTCTTTTGTCCTCTCCTTTCCAACATTCACCTCTCTCCACTCGACCCCTCATCAATGACCTAGAGGAACTTCGCGGACGTGTCGAGACTCCGTGTCCAGGACCGGAACAGGACCCAAGTCGACACAGGACCCACCCTCTGGATCATTAATAAATTCTCGTGTCATCCTATAAACCTGATTGTCTTGCCTCGATGAATGAATTACCGAGTTTTGTTTTGTAGGTTGTCGATGAGTCGAGTGCATCCCACCGCTGTCACCACAGATAATTTGTATTTCGTTCTTAAAACTCTAGGTGTGTGAACATTTCTTTAACTGATCTTGTTCCGACTATTTAGTTCGAAGTTGGAAGAGAGAGAAAGATATTCGATGGATCCCGGTTGTTATTTGGGATAATTATTGTGTATCTGGTGTTGAAGGAAGGGAGGTAAGTGGAAGATTAGCCCCCCGAGGCGGAGGTGTGAATGAGTTCCGCGTGTAGTGACGCCTCCACCCGCGCCGCTCCTCTTCTTGTGTCAACACCTTCACGAACCTTCACCACCATAATCATAACTGCCGCCCAGACTCCCCTGTATTCATTCCGGAGATAGGATCTTGAATGCTTCTCGCATTATTCGACGCGTGGTAGCGCCCATTCACCGATAACGCTAGCCTTAGCCCTCAATGAACTGGATTCATGAATGATGCAATAATAGCCACCGGAAGGGTCAACAAAGTCAAAGTCTAATCTTCCAATTATCAGCTTTCCAGAACCATTGTGTCTATCAAATGCAACAGAATTAATGAACAACTGTTTTGTCTCGAGAGGGATAGAAACGCAAAAACAGTTTCTTGTTTTGAAAAACGATGGTGCTCTAGTCAAAAGGCATTCAAGTTCCAAGATTAAACGAATGCTACTCTAGAGATCGTTGGACAGACACGAATGTCATGCGGAGGCACTAAGTGGAAATTGTTGTCAAAACGACGCGACGGGTCCAGCTGCCCGGTTACCGGTTCACGAATGTATCAGATCCGACGGGTCATATATTTCAGTTGACTGGTGCACGTGGGCGTACATTTAAGGGGTTTTACCTAAAATGTACTGTTGTCATTTTTATGTATATCATTCACACCCCTCACTGCAATCACAGTTCTCGGAAAACTCGAAATTTAATTTTAAAATACCTGTAAATACACCAAAGAGGCTCTTCACCGAATCGTAAATTTGATTTGTCGCTCTCCACGCTCTTCATACTCTTCATATTCCCATATTTAAATTTTAAATTCTAAACTCAAAACCCTCTCTGATTCTAAAATTATTCTAAAGCTTCTATATTTTATTCTCTTTTTTTTTCAAAAATGAAAACCACTTTAACTCCTACGTCTAACATATCTGGAATCTGCAGGCAACCAATAAAACCTGATCATTGATTTTTTTTTTGCTAGATTCGTCTCGTTTTATGTCTGGTAATATAACTTTTAATAGCCTATCTTAACTTTGTACCTGAGATGCCAGCTTGAGGAGGTGCACTAAATTTTCGAAAACTGTCATTCTCCGAAAGTCTAAAAAAAGTAGCTACAAGGTTGTTTATGACATTTTGATTTTTCGGATATTTTCTTTTTTTATTCGTCCGAAAAAAAGGGGTTTTGGTGTGTGAAGGAGGTTGACAATTTTTTTAGAATTGTTGGTATTGGAATTTGGAATCTTCTCTCACGTTGGTCAACTCTGAATGTAGCGGAGCACTACGTGGGCTCGACCCACCCGTTAGACCCTCGTAAACCTTTTTCTTGGTTCTTTTTCTGCTTCTTCTCTCCTTTTCTCTTTCTCTCTTCGACGGCCAAGGATTTAATTTGGCTGAATGTACTGGAGTCCTTCCCGATCCCGCGATCCTTATCGGATGGTTTATCATATCCGCTCGACGATGTACGATGTATCTAACGTCCTTTCCGGTTGTCTCCTTCTGGACCGGAATTTATCCTCGCTATAATAGATACCAAGCAGATGATTTTTTTTTTCTATAAATTGAATAAAGAATTTAATTTAATTAATACTTTTTAAGTCAGTTTCCATATCTAATTAAAATTTTGCTTTTTGTTTCAGGTAAGTCAACGTTTTTTGAAGTTTCATCTAAATATCATAGCAGTCTGTGTAAGTACGGAAAATATATTACTGATTTAGATAATGGTAGATTCTATATAGTCACAATCTTAATTGTTTTATCTTATTTTATTTATTGTATGACACTCAAAATCTCCTTAAAACTAAATACTTGTTTTGATGAAGTTGTATATGCCTGATACCTTGAATGCTAAAAATAAGAGACAATAATTCTGTTTGAAAATATGCATTGTGGATTCATTACAGTTTTACAGAAATAAATTTATCATCTACGCAAAATATTTTCAGTGAAACTTTTTTTAATATGTAAAATAAGGAAATTCCTCATGTGCTTCCCACAGAATTGAGTATTTTAATTTTTAAATTTAGCTATTACAAGATGTTTTTTATTTTACGCTACATGCTATAATAAACAGGTCAATTACATTTAGACACTAGAATTCTGGAAATTCTTTACACTCGTCACTTAATGAAATCTCGTAAATTTGTTGTCAAACTAAATAATTATTAATAAAAAAAAAATTAATAATTTGTAATCTACTATTGTTTAGCGTTTTAAAGTTAAAGTTTGAATTCTTTGACGTTTGAACCCTTTGAATTCTAATTATTTTTCAACAAAACAGAACGAATTTTTAACCAGTTGAATTCAACGAAAAAAGACCAATTTTTAACAAAATAGTTGAATCTTCAACCAAATAGATACATTTTCAAGAAAGATTAATTTTCTACCCAAAAAGACGAATTTTCAACAAAAGCGTTAAGTTTTCAAGCTAAAAATTCGAATGTTTTCGAAAACAGTTGACTTTGAAATCGGAGTAAAAGCACTTTTGATCAGAAAAGTTAATTTTAAAGCAAATAGTGGGATTTTTAACTTTAAAATATAAGTTTTCAACCAAAAATTAAATCTTGAATGCTCAGTTTAAAACAATTATTTTCAACAGAAAAAAAATTAAATTTTAAACTAACTAGAATGTTCTACCCAAAAATTTAATATTTAAATTGTCAGTTAAAAAATAATTTAATAATGAATACATTATAATTTATATAGAATAAATTAATAAAGAATATTTTTTACACAAATGGCTAAATTTTCAACAAAAAATTTGAATTTCTCACCAAGAAGATTAATGGTCTACCAAAAAGACGAATCTTCAAAAAAATTGTTGAGTTTTTAAGCCAAAAAGATGAATTATCTAGAAAGTTTATTTTTTGCCAAATAGTTAAATTTTCAAACGAATAGTTTAATTTTTAACCAAATACTCAAATTGTCTACCAAAATAGCTGAATTTCAACAAATAAGATTTTTATTTGAAATAAAAAAAAAATTAAAACAAAAAAGACCATTTTTCAACAAAATCGTTGAATTCTTAACCACAATAGATTCATTTTCAACGAAATAGTTGCATTTCTAACCAAAAATGACTAATTTTGAACCACATAGTTGAATTTTCATCCAGAAAAGATCAATTTTTAATTTAAAATATAAATTTTCTACCAAAAACGGAATAGTTACATTTTCAGTTAAAAAAGTTTTTTTCAATAAAAAAAACGTGAATTTTCAAAAAAGCAGTTAAATTTGCAACTAAAAAGATGAATTTTCAACTACAATGATGAATATTAAAAAAATATGAATTTTCAACAAAAAGCTTAAACATTTAACAAAGTAGTTAAATTTTCAATAAAATAGTTTAATTTTCAACTTCAAAATATACATTTTCACCAAAAAATGTAATAGTTAATTTTACAGTTAGAAAAAATTGAATGTCTACAAAAAATGAAACAAATTTTCAAGAAAATAGTTAAATTTTTCAAGTAAGGAGATAAATCTTGAACAAAAAAAAAGGAATTTTCAACAAAGTAGTGGAACTTTTAAGCAAACATTTGAATTTTTGACTAAGTATTTGAAGCTTTGGCCAAAAAAGAGTACTTTTAGAAAATTAGTTACTTGTTCAAGAAAATAATTAAATTATCGATCAAATAGTAGAGGCTTTAACTAAGATAAACCAATTCCGAACCAAAAATATAATAGTTAACTTAAAAAAAAACCCGTTTAACAAAAAATAATCAGTGGGGAGATTATATTGACCCTCGTTGAAAATAATTCTGACGAAAGTCTGTTCAATCACAATTCGAATTTCAAATTTGGATAAAATCTCACATTTACCATTTATTTTCATTGCATTGTAAATTTTATTTGCTACTTACAACAAGTAAGTTCACCAAACTATTATAATGACAATAAATTTTTCAATTCCTAAGAACTGTACCAAAGTTGCTAAAGCCTATTATCAATTAAGACTGTACTAGACCCTTATATTATATTACCATTTTTTTTATTAGTTTGTCCAATTATTGTAAGGACAACACACTTCTTTAGGTTATGTTACAAATGTTATTAATTTATCCGATTATAGTAATGGCAACACACATTTAAAATTTATGCAAACATTACCAAAGACATTCAAGACCGTACTTAACCAAATTTGAAATAATTTTCTTATTCAAACTAGATTCTTACGCTGCGTCCCTTATAAATAATCTTGTAAATGTCTTTTCCAGAATAGAAATTAACCACTGACGAGGGCCATCATTGTGTGCCGAAACGTTTGGTTCAGTTAAAAATTAATTGAATTATTTATTCTGACCCCGAAGCCAAAATTAACATCCAATATTATAAACAATTAGTCACAAAAAATAGTTGCATTTTCTGATTGGGTTCTGATGCAGTTCGCAATTAAGCGAGAAAGCAAGAAACAGGGGAAGTTGTTTTAAAACAGGGGAAAAAAGGAATTCTTTAAAAAAAAGGGTAAAGAGGGAAATAGGGGAAAGAGTGTGAAGTCTGCAATCAATCAAAAACGACAATACCTCCAAGTAAATCTTTCCTTTTTTTTAAGATACATTAAATTATGATAGACCTCTTGTCGAGCATCTTTTAGGAGCATATTTTTCGGAGTTGTACGATGCTCGATAATCCAGCCTAATCTATCGTAGTGTCGATGGGCAATCGATTGTCGATGAAACTGCAGCCGCCCCGCTGAGGAGAGTTTAGGGGAACAAGACGCCTACGCCGCGAGAGCGTATGGCGTCCTCCGACGTATGGCGCGTTCCGTGGACCAGACAGAAGACACATCGACTTTGGAAGCAAAGAGGAAGAAGGAGGTGAAGGAGGTGGAGGTGGAGGAGACATTCGTCTCGCATTAGCATATACACGCCACGAGGAGGCACCAAGACCTCTCACAAGAGTCACAAGCCCATCCACCTCTCTTCTTGATTTCTCCCAGTTCAATAGGATTTCCAACACTCCACAATATCGCTCTCCTCCAGCTCCAAGTGATAAGTCCAACGAATTCCACCACTCGACAAATAGCACCGATTATTCCAAGCTTGAATCGATGAATTCGACACGAAATTCAAAGATAAGGATATTGTCAAGCTTGCTTCAGAATGAATTGGCCAAGATAGAGGATGTTTGCTTGGACTTGTAAGGATTTGCGAAGTAGTTTTTAATTTAGTTTCCACACCGAAAAAAATCGTTGTGTCCGAGGAATCAACAACAAGGAATCAACTATTTTGCCTAGGTAGGACAGGCGCCAACTTTTCAACCCTGGTTAGAATGACACGATTCGTCTTATGTTAGTAAGAACAACAAGGAAAATAGGTCCCTTCAACTAATATATTGATCCATTTTGTTTCGGAAAATATTTGTTTTCCTTGGACCATAGTTGCACTCGAAGAAAAAAGTCTTACATCCAACCTATAGGAATTCCTTCCACGTATCAAAAGATTTGAAGAACAAGAGGGGTGTTGGAACATTCGAACAGTCGTTTTTGTATCAAACTTTGAACACGAAATTCACTTAAAATTGTTCATGAAAGAACCTATTATACTTATGATCATGAATCCACTCCTCTATTATCAAAAATATTCACAAATTATGTAAAAAATAGAGATTTAGACTCAAATAATTCAGATGGCTTCTTCTGGTGGCACAACTCGGAAAAACACCAGCGTGTCCCGTCAGTAGATAATCATCATTATTAACCAGACTTGCCATGTTAATGAAAATAGGTTTCGTTTACTAGGTGTTACTCGTTTAGTATAGATTAATCAACTTTATGTCCATAATTTTGTTACTAAGGAATCCTTATCATTTCATCTAGATTTAGTTTAACTAGAGCCAAATGTTGGTTTCGAAGAAAATCTTTTTTCAGTGCACTTGGCCTGAACTGAAGGACCCCGCAACAAATCTAGGGAAAATATATTTTTGTCAAAGTGTCTAATTATACAATTTTTTTGTAATTTTGAACTTGCGGATTAATACAGGGTGGCTAGTGCCCTGGAAATCCTTAAAAACCTGGAAAAGTGTTTGAATTCGTTTTTACCTACAAAAACCTGGAAAAGCCCTTGAATTTTGCTCATGGTTCTGAAATTTTGGTTCGTTTAAAGAAAAAATAGTTTTTAAAACTTTTGGGTAAAAGCTACCACAGGGTTCGCATCCAGCCCCTTGACCGTGCCGTCCGGCGATCTATTGTTTTGGCCGAGTCGAGCGCTGGCCGTACAGTCTTGTTCAAAAAGACGCACGGTTCGCAGTGCGAACCCTCTGTACTACCCATCCTCGAGATACATTAGAGACACTAGGAAAAGGAAAAGAAAGCAAATACAGGGCAGCACTACATATCATGGGGCCCCGTCTGGATGTATGCTACATATTTAAAATTATTTTACAGTTTTTTTATTTTTTTTTATCTAAATGCGTCTAGTCGCCCCTATTAACCAGTCGCCACTAATACTTCTGTATGCTCTAATGAGTTCCCGAGACAAATTTAGTTGAAAATGTCAAAAAGCCCCCTGAGTACATATGAATATCTTGGTTAGATTCTTAAGAACCTTGTTAGTTTTTGTTTAAATAATTTTTTTTTCAAGATTAATTTTTGAAAGAAAAAAAATTATTGACAATTAAAAATGCATTTTCATCTTCGGAAAAAAATCCAAATAGTTGAATTTTTAAGGAAAAAGATACATTTTCTACAAGATATCTACAACGATTAAGTCAGTAAAGTATCAATTAAATCAGTAAAATATTCGTTAAATCATTAAAATATTCATTCAGTCATTAAAATAATTAATAAAGCCTAATTTTCAGTGATTAAATTATTATTAATACGCAATATAAAATTGATTCAAATCTGGGATAAATGATCATTAATTTAACCAAATAGTTGAAATTGGAACCAAATAGTCAAATTCCCAAGCGAGAAAGACTAATTTGATATGTAGTGCTGCTCTGTATTTGCTTTCTTTTCCTTTTCCTAGTGTCTCTAATGTATCTCGACGATGGGTAGTACAGAGGGTTCGCACTGCAAATCGTGCGTCTTTTTGAACAAGACTGTACGGCCAACGCTCGACTCGGCCGAAACAATAGATCGCCCGACGGCACGGTCAAGGGGCTAGATGCGAACCCTGTGGTAGCTTTTACCCAAACTTTTTCTCTGCTGAACGAAAAAAGATTATCATTTTAACAAGAGACTGTTTATTTTATTACGGTGAAAATCACGAAACTACAATCGAAATGATATTTGAATATTAATGGTTAGAGCAAATAAAAAATTGGTCTCAAAGTGAGAGAATTTTTAAAATGAAGTTGGGACAAGTAATTATTTTAGTTAGTAATTTATTTGCCTTGTATTTTTATTTCTTTTCTTACAGTTGCATTATTTGGTTGCAAATTCAACAATTTTGATTAAAAAGTCATACTTTTTATTTGAAATATCTACTATTACATTATTTGTTGACAATTCATATTTTTGGGTAGAAAATTCATCTTTTTGGTTAAAAATTCCTTTCTTTGGTTGAAAAATAATTTTTTAAACTAAAAACGTAACTATTTCATTTTTGGTTGAAAATTGATATTTTTTAAATTGAAAATTGAATTACTTGGGTTAAACTTGAACCACTTTATTAAAAATTTGTTTGAGGGTTGATCTCTGATTGAAAATTTAAATATTTTGCTGAAAATTCTTTTTTTCATTAGAAATTAATTTTTTAACCTTCAAATGTAACTTTTCCATTTTTTTTTTTTTTGTTGAAATTTAATCTTTTTAAATAAAAAATTGGTCTTTATTCATAGAAAACTAATCCTGTTGGTGGGAATTTTCTCTCTTTTGATTAAAACTGCAATTTTTTGGTTTTAAAATTATCTTTTTTGTTGAAAATTCCTATTTTCGGGTTGAAAATGCTGTCTTTTGGCTTGAATGTTCAACGATTTCTTTGACATTTTTTCCTGTCTTGGCTGAAAAATCTTTATTTGTTGAAAATTCGTCTTTTTTATTAGAAAATTCGTCTCTTTAGTAGAAAATTAATAATTTTGGGTTGAAAATTTGTTTTTTGTTTTTTTGTTAAAAGTTTACCTACTTTATTAAACATTCATTCTTTGTTTGCATAATCGCAGATTCATCATTTTAGTTGAAAATTCATCTCTGGTTCAAAATTCAGCTATTTAGTTGGAATTTTTTTACTGAAAATTAAATTATTCGTTTGCAAATTGGTGTATTTTGTTGAAAATTTGTCTTTTTTGGTAGAAAATTAATTTTCTTTGTTGAAAATTCGTCGTTTTGGTTAAGAATTCATCTTTGTAGGTTAAAAGTTAAACTATTTGATTCAAAATTAAACTATTTTGTTGATTTATTTAAATTGAACTCTTTGGTTGAAAATTTAACTACTTTATTGAAAATTCGTTTTTTTAATTTCATCTCTCTTTTATTAGAAAATTTATTCTCTTTATTAAAAATTCAACTACTTGGTTGGAATCTAAAAAAACTTGAATAGAATAATTTTATGGACCGAAAATTGAACTATTTTGTTGAAGTAACTTTATTTTTGTATGAAAATCCGTTTTTTTAATTGAAAATTCAACTATTCCATGTGGGGTTGAAAATTGACCGTTTTTAGTCAGAAATTCAACTATTAAATTTTTCATTAAAAATGCACCTTTTTTATTTGAAATTCAACCTCTTGGTTGAACGCAGAACTACTTTGTTGAAAACTCATTGTATTTGTTGAAAATTGAATTATTGTGTCAAATTTTTTTTTTTTGCATTAAACTTATTATTTTATTTTTTTTGCTGGAAATTTAACCATTCTAGTTTTAGTTGAAAATTCATCTTTTTTTCAGTAAATTAATCTTCTTTGGTAGAAATTAAAAATCTTTTTAATTATATATTCAAATACTTGATAGAAAACTAAACTACTTTTCTTCAAATTTATTATATTTGTTGAAGACTTAACTATTTTGTTGAAAATCCTTCTTTTATTCTACAAAAATTAATTTTTTTAATTGAAAATTTAACTATTCCTTTTTTGGATGGAAATTTATCATCTTTAGTAGGAAATGCATCTATTCGGTGGAAAATCTATGTTATTATTTGTTTGCAAATTGGTTTATTTTGCCGAAAATTTATCTGTTTTTGGTAGAAAATTAGTTTTCTTTGTAGAAAATTCGTCGCTTCGGTTAAGAATTCATCTTTGCAGGTTAAAAGTTAAACTATTTGGTTAAAAATTAAACTATTTTCTTGATTTTTGTTGTTGTTGAAAATTCAACTCTTGGGATGAAAATGTAACTATTTTATTAAAAATTCGTTTTTTTGTTGTTGTTGAAATACCATCTATTTAATTTTTCGTTGAGAATTCGTCTTTTTGTCGACCATTCCAATTTTCGTGTTGAAAATTCAACTATTTTGTTGAACATTCGTCTATTTTCGTTGATGTTTCATCTTTTCTGTTAAAAATTTTATTATTTAGTTGAAAATTCATTTTTGTAGGTTGAAACCTCTACAATTTGGTAAAAAAATCAACTTATTTGTTGACAGTTTTATTATTCCATTGAAAATTAACCTAAATTAGCTTAAAATTCGATAACTCAGTCAAATGTCAACCAATAACACCAAAAAAATCTCATTGCACACGGTGTTGAACTCGCTTTGATATGTAAATATAAAAAATATTAAATTTTAAAAGTTTCATTAAATTGTTTTTGAAGCTGAAAAAAGAGAAACTTTGAATATGTCTATCCTAGCATCATGATATTCCACCTTGATAAAATGAACAATGCCAAAAAGAGAAAATTTTTTTCTATAAAATCAGATTTTAGGGGCGTATGAGAGATTTCGCGAAACATTTTCAGTTCCACTAGACCTACAATTTCTACTATGTTTCGTGGAAAGTATTTTTTTTTGCTGTAAAAAACAGCTGGAAAAATGTATTTTTCTGTCCTGGAAAGCCCTGAAAAATCCTAGAATTTTTGTTTGAAGAAATGCTAGACACCTTGTTAATAATTCGAAAGAAAACTATCAGAAAAATGGGCACTTTTTACTCAAACATGTTGGCGTTTCCTGCGTGTCCCCTTTTTTTCAAATTCCCCTCTTTTTCCATTATCCTGCAAACTCGATTTTCTAAGAAAAAAAAATAATTTTATTTTTCAATTAATTTCTGTGTGCAGTTTTCTCTTTTATGAAGAGATGCAGGCTAGAAGAAAATAGTCGCAATATCTTCATACAATTTTCCAAATGGTTACATTGGGCAACTTCAACTCAGAAGTGTATGAAAATTAAACATTTCGTGTTGAAAAGGTTTTTAATTGAATAAAATTAAATTAAAATGTTCATAGTTAGACAATTTCAAATTGAACCCTTTGAAATTGAATAATTTTTAAGTTATAAATTGTAAATAAGTCTTCAAATATGAACAATTTCGTATTAAAGAGTTTGTAAATGTAACTAATGTAGAATGAAAGCTAAACAAACTAAAACTATTTTGTCAAAAATTCATCTTTTTCAGTAGAAAATTAATCTTCTTGGTTAAAATTCAACTATTTGGTTGAATATTTATATATTTTATTGAAAGTTTATCTCCTTTGGTCTTTTGATTAAAAATTAACTGTTTGGTTAAAAATAAATAATCTGTTTTGGTTCAGGATTCAACTTTTTTTTTAAATTCGTCTTTTTCCTTTTAAATAATAACTGTTTAATTTTTCGCCAAGAATTCATCGTTTTTTGGTTGAAAATTCAACTACTTCGTTGAAAGTTGAACTACTTTGCAAAAAACTAATTTTTTTGGTTCAGATTCATTATTTTAGTTGAAAATTCGCCTCTTTGTTTGAACTATTTTGTTGCAAATTCTTTTTGTGTTTTGAAAATTAAAGATTAAAAATGAAAATTTAATTATTAAATTTTTTGGTTGAATATTTATCTTTTTTAGTAGAAAATTCAACTATATGATTGAGAATTCGTTTTGTCGAAAATTATTATTTTTTACTAGAAAATTAATCTTCTTGTTTAAAAGTTCATCTTTTTTCTAGAAATTGCAATACTTTTGCTTGAAGGATATGAATTTAAATCGTTTCATATTAAATTATATATGTTCTGCATTAATTTTATTTAAAACAGTTTATTCCTTTGTTTGTTAGTCACCTATTTTCGTGTAAAATCACTCTGTATATCCTAGTTTGAGAGCGTTTTAGGCTGTGAAGTCTGCAAAATTAAAATTATTTTAATATATAATTTTCTAGGTTTCTAGTTCGTATTATCACTTTTTAGCTTAAATGATTCACTTTCACGGTCTGATCTACAAAATTTGAGGAAATTAACCAAATCTAACAAAATGTTTTTGAGAATAACATTTCAATAATGGACGAGATTAAAATACATGTAAAAATTGCAAGTTCAGCAATTGTTTCAGTAAAAACTATCCATTCTTTTGCTAATTTTCTTTCGAAATATTGATTTGCAGATTAGAAGCTATAACAAATTTTGTAATTTAGACATCTTGACAAAAAGCCATTTTCTCTACCTTTGGTGCGGTATCCTTTACGTCTGCCATTGATCAACGATGGATTTAGATTTAGAATCATGGAGGAAGTTTTTATAGGTATTTAACTTGGGAACGGAATTTCTCATCTTGTTTGACAAGCGTTTCAAAAAACTTTACGATTCTCGAGAGACGTTCTTCTTATCTGAAATTGTCCTGCGATAGGCCAAGTTAATACGAAATATCGACTACCTGCTCTGGTACTTGTAACTACCGAGAATGTTTGTCTAATCATGGCGAATGTAAAACAGCTAGAAGGTGACAAGGAAAAGTGAATACGAAAAAATTTACGACTTTGGTCATCTCAAAACACGAAGAGGCTCATTATTGGGATAAGATAAGTGAATGCGAGTCTTTAAAGAATTTAGATATGTTTGTCCACTTTTATGGATTTCTGCGAATTTGAATTTTATCGACGGAGATAAATATATTCTATGATAAAATTGATTAAAATTAAGATTTGATTCGAATTCCGGAAGCAGATCATTTGTGAAGGAGTTGATGGGTTCCACTCGTCAAGTTACTTTTCAATAAACAACGAAATTAATTTCGACAACTACCACAATCTGACAGACTGAATACAAATTGCTATTAAAAAAATTATTATTTTTCAAGCCTTAAAATTTGGAAAGAATTGAGGAGTTATACCGTCGTCCTCTTTCGATGTCCGTCGGATAACTGAAAAAAATTAACACAACGGAGACAATTTGTAAAATACAAAAAGTCAATTTAAAAAATACACACTTATATATTTTTTTAATTTAGATTTTCTATAAGGAAGACTTCTTGTAAATTTTAAGTGGGCTGAGAAATTTATGTAGCCCAGAGAACATTTTTTATCAGAAATTAAATTATATTTCAATGAAAAGAAATTCCCCGGCCTAAAAGTTTTCAAAAATTGGAAATAATAAAAATGATGGTGTTTTTAAGAATATCTTATCTTCATGTTTTCATAATTCGGAGAGAAAAAGTTTCTTCGAAAAAATCTACTTTTTTTTTTTTTTATTTTTCTCCATACTTTTTTACAGTTTCTGCGTGTAAAATGAAGGCATTATATCAGTTTTATGCAGGCGAAAGCATTTTTGATGCCGGGATAATGGTTTTTTCCCTGAAAATACAATTTTCTAATTTTTCTCGTAGACAATGCAAGAGATCACAAAAGAGGAAGAGGTATTTTTATAGATTTTTTAGAGGTGTAAACTTTTGTGCATACATTTTTTGTACCTTTCGTTGTTTCCGAGAAATTTGCGAAAACTTAGTTTCATGAGAAAAAAATTTCTCTTGGCCACAAAATTCAAATTCTCTGATCAAAATTCCAATAGTTCTAACTTCGTGGATTTTTTTATTTTTCAATAAAAAAAACACATCGTATTTCGTCGCTGAGAGAATCTGTAATTTAAAGTGTAAAACCTGCCTGATTTGAAATAATCTGTAGAAAATTAATCTTTTTGTTTGATAATTCATCTTCAAGGGTTGAAAATTCAGCTTTTTTGGGGTCAAAAATTCAACTGTTTTGTTGGAAATTCGTCCGTCTGGATTGAAAATTCATCTTTTATGGTAGAAACTTAATTTTTTTGGTTGACAATGAACTTGTTTGTTGAGCATTCGACTTTCTTCTAAAAAATTCATCGTTTTGGCTTGAAAATTCAACTATTTGGTTGAAAATGCAACTCTGGTTGAATTTCAATATTTTTTTAAAATAAAAATTCGACCATCTGGTTAAAAACTCATCTTTGTAGATTGAAAATTCAACTGTTTGTTTAAAAACCCCACTATTTTGTTGAAGCTTCAATTATTTTTGTGATCGAAAATTCAAGTGTTATCTCAGCTATATTATTAAACATTTAATTGTTTTGTTGAAAATTCAATTATTTTGTTATATTCCTCTTTTATTATCGAAAATTCAACCGCTTTGTTGAAAGTGCGCCCTTTTTTATTGAAAATTTGTCTATTATGACAAAACAATCATCTTTCTTGGTTGAAAATTAACTTTTTCATTGAAAATTCCACTATCATGAAAAAAATTTGTCTTTTTGGCTTGAAAACTTCACTATTCGATTAAAAGTTCAAATAACGTATTGCAAACTCGTTTATTTTGCTTCAAAGTTCAACTATTTGGTTGGTAATGCCAATGTTTGTTAAAAATTAATTTGTTGTTGAAAATTCGTCCTTTTGGGTTGAAATTTCAACTATTTAATTGAAAATCCCATATACATCGACTTGAAATCTTAGAAATTTGAAGCGTTTCATATTCAATTCAATATGGTATATACGTTTATTTTACTTAAATGAATTTATCACCCTATTTCTACTATTTTGAGAGCATTTTGGTCTGTGTAGTCTGAGATTGAGTCTTGACGCTAGCCAGAAACAACTGGGTGTAAGAAACGTTGCAGGTAATCGGTCAAGCAGGGTAAACGCGAGGTGGGTACGCAGATCTGAAGTAAACTTTCCGTGGTAAATCGCAGATACCTCCGGCAGACTCCGCTAGAGGCAGCACGTTACAAACCGTAACCACGGAAAGTTTACCTCTATCTATTACCCGGATGGACGTTACCCTCTTTCACGCATTACCTGCAACGTTCCTTACTCCCAGCTTTTTCTATGAGACCAGAACCGTAATTCGAAAAAAAAATTCTCTAGAAAGAAGCGATGTGTCTTGTTTCTGATGTTTCCACGAGAGTGTAACAAACACAATGAAGAGTGAGAGAAGAAGGAAATAGATGAGAGAGATGAAATTATTCCTCTTTGCGGGGAATTGGTAACACGTGTATCCCGGTGGTTTATGGTGATTAGTATAGTTTACGGGGGACCTTTCCGCTCCATGATGCTTTAGTTCTGACTTCCTTACGACTCATATAAACTATAAAGTAAAGACCTAAACACACCCTTATTATTCTGAAAGTCCAAAGCAATTCATAAAACTAGCTGTCTGATTTGTTCTCAAAGTCTGTTGGAAGAAATCTTTACAAGCTGAACTAAATAACAACCTGATTTATTGTAAACACTTCCAGGCCTCGGACTCACGCCACTTGTTGACACTTTTTTTAACAATGCGACTAGGGGAGCGGCGGCGAATGTGGCGCGGTGGCTAATGTGGCGCGTTCGAGTTTTCGAATATTAACGCATTTTCTGCTTGTGGAGGTAGTTTCATTACATGTATATATGTTTTCAACCTTAAATTATTAAAAAATTGGGATAATTAAATTAATTGCCTGATTTTTATGACGAAAAGTTAGTTTTGGTTATTTCGCTTGTATTGTCAGAGTAGCTAAAAACAAGTAAAAAATTACAGAAGTTTCGTGTAAACTTATACAATTTTTTGGAAATATTCTGTTTCGAGTTTCTTGAATGCTTTAAAGTTCAACATTTTGATTAAAATTATTGAACTTTTATGTAAAAAATCTTTATTAAATACTTTTCACATGCGACTAATATGGCGCATTAGGGACTAAAATCGGCAGGTAACTTGGCGCACAAGTTTGTGGCTTGTTTTGCTCGGGGAATTTTGTAGAAATAAAGTGCCGGTTTTTGGTTAGAAGGTAAGAAATATTTACTCAAAGTAATAACATTTCGTTTCTAATATACATAAAAAAGTTTTATCCTAATTATTATCGTGTATTTTAGAGTTGTTTTAGAATAATTGTATTCTGAAATCGTTTCACCAGTTTTCGGGTTAGGTTTGTTCTGACAGAATAAATATTTAGAGGGTTTACAATAGTGATACTATTTGAATGTTGAATCATTATAACTGTTTTGGAAAAGAATAAATTTCACTTATTATTAATATAATTTTGATCTATTGTTTATAGAACGTCTGTAAGCTTATCTTAAAATACAACATTTTTAGTACTCCTTAAATTATTGTGAGACAATCTGTATTGTTAAGAAAATATTTTTTCTTGAAATTTGGGCAGATATAATCCCTCAATTATGTTAATAATATTAAACGTAAATACATGTATCTTATTTTTATTAAATTTTACTAATTTTTCTTCATAATTTGTTTTTTATTTAATAATTATGAACTGAAATCGGAACGCGCCA
Organism: Andricus quercusramuli; assembly: GCA_932178445.1. Classification (NCBI taxonomy): domain Eukaryota; kingdom Metazoa; phylum Arthropoda; class Insecta; order Hymenoptera; family Cynipidae; genus Andricus; species Andricus quercusramuli. Next base: position 45,445 of record CAKNXH010064281.1, on the reverse strand, counting down.
CATTACCAAACAAGGTAGGACAACTTGACGCAGATGCTCTTTTTGGAAAACACATTAATTAACTGTTTTAATGAACTGCAATTGGATTATCTCCATGTATATAGCATTGGTAAAATATTAGCCTAAACAGAATATATTTTATTACAATATTTTACTTTATATTTGAATTTTAATCGTGCATTTTCCTTTATATGCGCCGCATTCGCCGCCGCTCCCCTATCTGTTTTTTTAATTACACATAAGCTACTATTTTTCTTGAATTGCTTGCTAATGAAACTATATTTTCACTTTGCCTTTACACAGAAAAAACTGAGGGTACAAATTGTTGCAGGTAATCAGTCAAGAAGAGTAAACGCGAGGTGGGCACTCCCAACTGAGGTAAACTTTCCGTGGTGAATCGCAGGTCTCTCCGGCGGACTCTGCTAGAGGCAGCACAATACAGGCTTGTAACTACGGAAAATTTACCTCAGTAAAAAGAAAATCAGATTACTATTACCATGCTTGAAGGATTACATGCAAGGCTTCGTATCCCCAGGGATTTCAAAAATTATCTAAACATTTCAAGAGATTTTAAAAATCTTGACAGATTCCAAGGCGTTTAAAAAAAATTAACTAATCTGAGACTTGAAAGGCTTTTACAGGGCGTTTTACAGCTTGAAAGGTATTTTAAAAGACTCACAGAGATTTTTAGAGATTTTGATAAGTTTTACCTGATTTCAGAGGATTTGAAAGTTTTAAAATTTTTCAAAAATTTTTATGAATTAGGGGAGACCACTTTACAGTAGATAATGATTCTGCAGTAGATAATCATTAATTATAATGCCAAGTATAAGTAAAATAATCATTTCTAATGTTAAGGAGTTAACACGTATCATGTTATAACGATTAATTGAATTCAATGAATTATTTCAAATTGATGATTATCTACAGTATAGAACTAATATCTACTGTAGAAGTCTTCCCTATTGCGAATTTAAAGATAATAATAAGATTTGTAAGGAGTTTACCAAACTTACACTATTTTATAGGATCTCTTATAGAGGAGGTTCATCAGTTTTTATGAGAATTCAGAAGATTAAAAAAATTTCAACATTTTTAAAGGAATTTTGAAAGATATCACAGCTTATAAGAAGTTTTTTCGACATTTTATTCGATTCTTTGGGATTACTAGGGATTTAAAAAACACCAAGAATTTTATATATTTCAAGGGATTTCAAAGGATATAAAATAGTTTCGGGCATTTCAAAAAGATTCCAAGAAATTGAACATAATTTCAAAATTTTGAAGGGTTTGAAAGAATTTCGTAAGATTTTAGAAAACTTCAAAAGATTTCAAAAAGGCATCCAGGATATCAATGACATTTAAAGCATTTCTAGGGATTTAAAAGATTTTATCATTTTTGCAAGAATTTTGAAAAATGTTACAGATTTCAAGATATCTTACGGGATTTTACTCGACTTTTTTTAGATTACTAGGGATTTCATCATATTTAAGGAATGTTATCAATTACAAGGGGTTTCAAAGAATTTTGAAGACTTTAGGGCATTTTAAAAGATTTCAAGGAATTTAACATGATTTCAAATTTTTGTAGGTTTCAAAGAATTCCTTCGGATTTCAAAAAATTCAAAAACATTTTTAAAATTTCAAGGGATTTAAAAGATTTCATCATTTTTGCAAGAATGTTGAAAAATATTATAGGATTTCACCAGATTGAAGGGATTTTATCAAATTCATGGGGGTTTGAAGTATTTTAAAGTTAGGTTATTTCAAAATATTACAAGGAATTCAACATGATCTAAATTTTTAAAAATTTCAAAGCATTCTTTTGGGTTTCAGAAAATTTTAAAACATTTTAAAAAGGTATCCAGTATATCAATTATATTTAAAATATCCCAAAGGGTTTCAATAATTTCATCATTTTTGAAAGAATTTTGAAAATATTACAGGTTTCAAGATGTTTCGCGGGATTTCACACGACTTTTTTGAGATTACTAAGGATGCCACAAGATTCAAGGGATTTTATAAATTTTAAGAGATTTCAAAGGATTTAAAACAGCTATGGTATTTTAAAAGCTACCAAGACAAGGATAAGGGTAAAGTTAACGCGGTTGACATGTAATTTTTGCGGTAAAACGCTAATGGACAAAGTCAGTAATGAGAGGTTTCTCAAAGAATGTGGTGTAGAGGAAACACTGTGAAAATAAAGTATTATTTCAGGGCTAATTTCATGTATTAAATAAGACTCAGAAAAAACAGTCTCGAGTGGTACTAAAATGAGACTGCTGGTAGGAATCCTGATTCATTTTTTTTACATTCAAAATAACAGAATGAAGTTCTCCCATTCAAAAACAGAACACCTAAAAAATGATACCGTAAAAAAGAGATCTCTAGTTTTTACAGTGTACGTAATTATCAGCAAGCTTGCGTATTTTTGGATGATTTATGATACATGATGACTTTGCGAAGCTCTTCGCCTGCGCTGATTGCTAGAGAGATTGATCAGCTTTTTCTCATATTTTATTACATGAACTTCTTGATCCCGGACAATATAACATGGCTTGAACCGACTGAGTCACGCTACCCCGAAAGGGATTTGGCTTAATGGGTAATTGACAAATTGAAGGCAAACTTGAAGTCCCAGTAATATAACATTAACTTAGAAACTCGTACTGATTTAAACAAAAATTTTAATAAACACTTAGTATCATCCTCTACAAAATGGTCAGTTTTTTTTCATTTCTGTTCCTATTTAGTTTAATTTAATATAAGAACACCTGAAACGTCATTACCGTACGGCGTCCCAGCCTCACTTTGCACAAGGATAAACTGATTTTCTCATTTTTTTTAGATAGTATCCTGAAAAACCTTTAACGTATCAAGTTTGTAAACTTTACAAGAACTTAAATTCAATGTATGCACATTTTTAAGTCTAATGAATAACATTGTAAAAGCCTTGAAGTCTGTCCCTCAATTTCTGCCATTTCAGACGTCATTACCGTACGTCTTTTTTTCTAGTAAAATATTGTAGTAGCAGTTGAGCAATAAATACAGAAATATTAAGTGTATCGTTTAATACAAGATTTGATCATATTGAGCTTCAAATATTAACTCTCTTTTTTGTGAATCCGACAATAAAACTGAAAAGTGCATCTTGACAACAAAAACGTCATTCCCGTACGTGCGTTAAAAACCATTTTCGGGGTGAAAAAAAAATCATAAAAACCATTCCGTTACTTGCTTAGCGGTGCTTTCTTCCATAAGTAGGTGACTTTTTATAATTAAAATCTTTTATTTTTTTACAAGCATTAAAAAAGGTTAAACTTTAACATTCTTCTCGCATCATTACCGTACGGTCGCGTACGGTACAATAGAACAGCGTACGACTGATTATATGCGCGTGCGCATGGATTCATTATTATTTCTTATTTTCATAACTGCCCCTTTTGGGTTTAAGATTTTTACATGCGTGATAAGATCAATTTCCGTTATTAAATATTTAATTGCTAATAATAATATGATTGCCACTGTAGGTGCTAAAATTTGCCTACAATTTGACAATTACCCTAATGCTGAAATAATAATTTACACAATTTTTTATCTTTGCAGTGAATCCAAGGCCTGCAACGACTTTTTTAGTAATCACAACCAAATTTGTATAGAACGAACAAAAACTGCAGAACAAAATTATTTTGTTACCGTAACTTTATTTCTTTCCTCAGTGTTCTCAGTAACATTCTCGCAGCAATAACTTTGCTGGTGTTATGGCCGAATCTCTCGTCTTTGTCTATCCCGCCTGGAGTCAAATTCGGTCGTAAATACTATGCGAGGTTGGCAAGTGTGACAACTAAATAGTTTTTGGGTCTGGTATGGTATGGGCGGGGGACTCCTAATTACCAGGACGACATACAAACTCCTCTCGAATGACAGGAACATCCGGGTTCGGCTCATTCTCCAGATTTTTAACGTCTCACTGCCATCGACATCTTCAGGTTAGCGCCAGTCTGTCGCCAGTCCAGTTTTCACCTTCTGCTTCAATCATTTTAATCTTTATTATGTGATAACTGGACTGAATTCTTCCGAAAAAAATCCCCCCACCTCGTAAATTAAAGAAAAATGTAATAATATAACAGGGAAACCGGAACTAGAAATCGGTAAAATAGCGAAATGACCGGGAATTTGATTTAGTTGCCGGGATTTTTCTCCCGAATGTTCTAATATGCAAACTAAAAGTGGCTTTATTCTTTTATTACTTTAATTCTGAGTAGGAACTGTAGATTTTAGAAAATAATTATAATTCTGAGTTGGGACAGGGATTAAATACAAGAAGTTGGTATAATAAATATTTTTAAAAATAACGTAAAGAATTACAATTATTCTGAGTTGGAGCAGTATCATTTTTACAATCTTTCCTTTATGACTTTTCTGAACTCCGAACTTTTCTGAAGAATTTCTCTTTTTTCCCTATTTTCAAGGAACTTCCCCCATTTCTCGTTTTTTCGGTTAAATGCGAACTGAATTAATAGAACCGACTGAAAAAGTCCAGCTATTTTTTTTAATTTAATTCTTTTTAATAATACATTTTTGACTGAAAATTAATAAAATTTGGTTGAAAATTCAACTAATAAACTTTTCATTGAGAATGGATATTTTTTGGTTGAAAATTCACGTATTTAGTTAAAACTTAAACTACCTTGTTAAACAAACATTTTATTGGTTCAAATTTAACCATTTCATTTTTAGCTGAAAATTAATAAGTTTCTTTAGTTCAAAATTAAACTGGTTGAAAATTAACTTTTTAGTTGAAATTTTTTTGTCTCTTGACTGAAAAGTCTTTCCTGACTAACAAGTTACATTGAATTTTCAAGTCTTTTCAGCTTGAAAATTCTACTATTTGTTAAACATTTATTTTATTGGTTAAAGATTGAACTATTTTGTTAATAATTTATTTGTTAAAAATTTAACTGTTTTCTACTGAATTCTCCATTTTGGTGTGAAAATTTCAGCAATTTGTTGGAAATTTTTTTCTCTGTGGAATGAAAAATCTTTCCTGATTCATAATTCAACTCTTTTGTTGAAAATTCACCTCTTGCTTGAACTCAACTATTTTTTATTTAAAATTGAAGTCTTTTTTGGTTCAAATATCAGTTATTACATTTTTCGTTGAAAACTATCTTTTTGGATACATTCACCTGTTTTTTAATTAAAACTAAAAGACTTGTTTTAAAATTTAATCGCTTTGTCTAAAATTTGAGTGTTTGGTTGAAAATTTAATTATTTTGATGAAAAATTAACTGCTTTGTTGAAAATTCATCTTTTTTGTATGGAAAATTTGTCGTCTTGGATTGAAAATTCAAATGTCTTCTAAAAAATGTGTCTTCTTGGATTGCAAATTCATTTATTTTAGTTGAAAATTCAACTGTTTCTGGTTGAGTTTAAATCTTTTTTGTTTAAAAATTCGACAATTTGGTTGAAAATTCGTCTTTGTAGAACGAAAATTCAACTATTTGGTAAAAAGTGTCACGGCCATTTTATTGATAATTTTCTTTTTTTGTTAAAAAGTCATCTTTTTTGTTCGAAAATTCAACTTGTTTTTAAATTCGTTTTTTGGGTTAAAAATTCATCTTTTTGATTGAAAAATCATCTTTTTGAGTACAAATTTTCTGATTTAAAAATTCAACTGTCTTCTAAAATATTAGTCATTTTGGCTTGACGGTTCGACTATTTAGTTAAAAATTCGACTCTGTGATGGTTGAATTTAATCCTTTTTTGTTTGAAAATTCAACAATTTGGTTGAAAATTCGTCCTTGTTGGTTGAAGATTCAACTAATTGTTCCAATTCGCTGTTTTTTTTTTTTTCTTCTTTTTTTTTGCTTTAAAGTTCAGCGATTGTCTGTAACTGCAATTTTTGGTCTCAAATTATTATTTGATTATATTTATGATAATTAATCAAATATAAGAATAATTTTATTCAAAAGAATTTATTTCCATATCTTCGTGAAAAATCACACTATTTTCACTGTTTTGAGAGCATTTTGAAGAATTCAAAGAATATTTTTCAAAAAGGCTGTACAACTACACAAAAATAAAACTAATTCTGGCCTGGGGGTCAGGTCATCTTTACTATATGTTTTTTGAGTGGCTAAAACCGAATCCCTTCACGTAAGTTTTTTGACATTACCTTAAAAAAATTATAATCCATGCCCAGTTAGCCCTTTATAGTTTAAAAAAAGAGAATGAATAAAATTCTATGTACCTGTCATTTGTTATTCGTTATTTATCATTATTAAGGTTATGTGGTTATTGGAATTTGAGGTTATACGGTTAAGAGGTTGTGGGGTCAAGGGGTGAACCGGTCGAATGGTAATGGTGTTAAGATATTATGAGGTTCCATATATTAGGTATAACGTGCTAATTGGGCTAATTTGGAAAAAATTCATCGTTTTCTGTTCCTTTTCAGCAAGAGGGGTTCCTTTTTTTCCAGCTCTTTACAAACCAAGAATTGGTTCTAACTCGAGCTTTCTCTGCGAAGAAAATTCTTTTGTTAGCGTAACTTTTTTTTTCTCAGTGTCCCATACATGATAAAAGTATTTAATTTTCGCAATCGCAAAGTCTGGTCATTGTAGTCAACTTTCTAGAGTTCCTCTAAATGGAAGAAATAGGTCACGAAAATGAACCCTGCAGTTGTAGAAGGCGTGGTAGCAACATGTAAACTGCCAAGGCGATGAGAGTGCATTTTAAACCGTTGGTCGAACTTTATGGAGGTTTCTATAATATGTCTATGCCCTATGTTGCTGATGAAAAGAGAACAGATGCTGAACGCATGTTTCGACAGTCTTGGACTTGGCGCCTCTGCAGATTCCTTACAAGGTTTCTCAGTTTCGGGTCGGAGAATTTGATCCTAGAATCGAGAATTTCATAGGGGGACCCTAATGTCTCAAAACTACACGATTCATGATACAGGAAAACAAGAATGACACGTGATAGGTCAGGTCATAGCTATCCAACAAAACATTGACCACACGCCAAAGATACGACCTGCCACTTTCAAAGCATACGTGAAAACACAAGTGCTCTCAAGGAAGTCTCGTGCTTTCGACATTTATCTGACATGAAGGACACCCTGCAGAAAAAAAGGAAAAATAACTAGAAAAAGGTCTTTATAGATCAGTTCCGACGCCCCAAGATGCCAGGATGGCGCCTCTCTACTTCCCATAAAAATACTTTGAGCCTTTATCCTCCGGCTATACATAAATCATTCACAGTATCAAACTTTTATTCCGAATTTGAGTCTGAGTTTTGATGTCGAAAATTCGCTATAGCTCTTTTCCCTTTTTTTAAAGAATTCCTCGTTTTCACCATATTTTCAACCCATTAAGCAAATCCAACTATTTTTGGTTGAAAGTTCAATTTTGATTGATTAAAAAGTCTACTGTTATATGTTTGATGGAGAATTCTTGTTTTTTTTTTTTTTTTTTTTTTTTTGGTTGAAATGTTTCGAAAATTTAATTTTTTTTTGAAAATTGAACAATTTTGTTAGAAGGTATTTAATTTTGGTTGAAAATTCAACTGTTTTGTTGAAAATTCGTCCCTTTGGATTGAAAGTTCATCCTTGGTAGTAAAGTCATCTTTTTTAGTTGAAAGTTAATTATTTTTAATTAAAAAGTCTACTATCATATTTTTTGCTCAAAATTCATTTCTTTTAGTTAAAAATTGATTTTTTTCAATTGAACTATTTTGTTCGAAGGTAATCCATTTTGGAAGAAAATTCAACTGTTTTTTGAAAATATGTAGGCCTTTTTAGGTTGAAAATTCAACTGTTTCCTTGGGAATTCGTATTTTTCGGTTTAATTCATTTTGAAAAATTTTAAGTGAAAATCCTTTTTACTTGAAATGCCAACTATTAAATTTTTCGTTGAGAATTCGTCTTTTTTTGTCGAAAATTCCACTGCTTTGTTGAACACTCTTCAGTGTCTTTTTGGATAGGAAATTCTTCCTTTTCGATTGTAAATTCATCTTTGGTAGAAAATTCATTTTTGTTTGTTTGAAAGTTAATCCTAATTAATTGAAAATTGTTTGAAACTGATCTATTTTGTTTAAAAAGTAAATTACTTCGTTGAAACTTCAACTATTTTGTTAAGAAGTCATCTTTTTTGGTGAAAAATTCAACTCCTTGGTTGAAAGTTGAACTACGTTGTAAAAGAATTCATTCTTCTGATTACAGATTCATCTCTATGGTTGACAATTTAATTATTTCATTGAAAATTAACTTTTTTCTTAAAAATTTATATTTTCGGCTTGAAAGTTCAACTGTTTTGTAGAAATAGTTCGATTATATCTTTGCTGTTTTTTTGAAAGATATCGTTATGAATTGACCCAAGTATCAAGACTGTAAAGAAGATTTTTTCAATTGGCATTAAGGTCGATAGTATACATTTTTATTCTGCAATCAATTTGTAAGAAATATATAATTTTTCTTTTTAAATTAAAATAAAGTTCGGATTTTTTATGTTTCGTCCTGGACTGACTCACCGGACTCTTCAGTAAGGCTATGTGAATCAGTCCTGCCTTAGACAATACCTTTTAAACAAATTTTCATTCAACTTTTTATATGACCTAGATTAATTATAATGTGTATTTTTTCAAAAATAACTTTGTTTATTTCTAAATTTTGCAGTTAATAATATAATGCATTTCAACTGCGGATAGGAGTTGAAACTTAATTATTCTATTTTTTAAAACCAAAAACAAATTTTTTTTATAATACTATTTTGGCCACGGATAGGACCATTCTAACAAATTGATTCCAGAATAAAAATGTATACTATCGACCCTAATGCCAATTGAAAAAATCTTCCTTACAGTTTTGTAGAAAATTCATCGTTTTGGACTGAAAATTTTTAAATGTGGCGGAAATATTTTTTCTTTCCTTTTTTGATTGAAAACTCACCTCTTTTGGTATAAATTTAATGTTTTTTGGCTATAAATTAAACGGTTTGGTTGAGGATTCAACTATTTCATTGAAAATTTGTCTTATTTTGTTGAATTCAACTGTTTGCTTGAGAATTTATTTATTTAGTTGAAAATTCATCTTCTTGGTAAAAATTAATCTGCTTGGTTAAAAATTTACCTTTTTCAGTTGAGAATTCAATTATTTTTATACAAAAAATTTAACTATTTGGTTGAAAATTCATATTCTAGCCATGAAAATTCGTCCCTTTTTGCCGGATGCAGCTGTTTCGTTGAAAATTCATGTATTTTGTTGGAAATTAAAAAAATTAATCTTTTTGGTTGAAGATGCGCCTTTCTAGTTTGAGGAATCAACTATTTTTGTAGAGAATTCAACTATTTGGTTGGAAATTCGTATTTTATGCATGAAAGTTCGTATTTTTAGGTTGAAAATTCATCTTTTTGGTTGACAATTAATCTGTTTCGATTAAGTATTTATTATTGAACTATTTATTTTTCTTCTGAAATCAATTCAGCGATGCCTCACAATCGTAGCCCCATTAAAATTTTGGAAAAAGTGTGTGAAAACTTTCATTTTTCATCAGTAGCAGCTACTTCAAATCATTCATAAAAAATTGAAGTGCATTCAATTCACTAAAAAACTAAAAAAAAAAAAAAGAATTTTTGATCTCATATAGTTTAGGTTTAAATTTTATAGTAGTTTAGAAGTTATGAAACATTTTATAAACCGATGAAAATTGCCATTTTTCAAACTTTTTCCAAAATTTCAATGGGTTCCGGATGTCCAAAGATACTTTATTTCTATTCCTTTATGCTTATGAAATGATCCCACTGAAATCATTTCTGAGAAAAAATGAGAGGTGCAAGCCCTTTTGAGTTCAACTCAATCCAAGCCCTTTGTGCCTGATTTTTATGATTTTTACGCTGATGTTTACGCTCGTACGGGAATGACGTTTTTGTTGTCAAAGTGCACTTTTCAGTTTTAATATCGGATTCACAAAAAAGGGGGTTAATATTTTAAGCTCAATTTTATAGGATCTTGTATTAAACAATACGCTCAATATTTTTGTATTTATCACTCAACTGTAAGTATAATATTTGACTAGAAAAAAGGACGTACGGCAATGACGACTGCAATGATAAAAATCGAGGGACAGACTTTAAGGTTTCACGATATTAGTTATTTGGATCGGAAAATGTTCATAAATTATACTTATTTTCATCCAAAGTTTACAAACTTGATACGTTAAGCGTGTTTAGGTTACTTTAAAGAAAGGAGAAAATCTGTTCATTCTTGTGCTAAGTGAGGTTAGGACGCCGTACGCTAATCACGTTTGGGGTGTTCGCATATCAAATTAAAGTAAATAGGAACAGAAATGAAAAAAAGGAACTGAACATTCTGTAGAGGATGATAATAAGTATTTATTAAATAAAAAAAAAATCAGTGAAACTTTCTAAGTTAATGTTATATTATTGGGACTTTAAGTTTGCTTTCAATTTGACAATTACACTTATATATCTTTCAGCAAAAACTCGTATGTTACAGTGCGTTACCGTCACACTAAATCTCTATTTTCCCGGAATAGAATAATTTTTTTGGATGATAACTTTTTTATTCTTATTCAGGTTCCCTATATCTCGGTAGCAATTAGTCGCTATCCAACGACGATTTTCAAAACCCATCAAATTTGAACTTTAACTTTTTCTAATCAAACTCACCTTTTCTTAATTTAGCAACTAGACATTTCAGAAGTAAGTTTCTATTTATTGTTTAAACTGAAAATTGCACTTTTTATCGTTATTCGCAACCGAGCCTGTTCCAGTTTTAGGTTCCTGTCACTTTGAGGTTGTAAACTTTCACATTCTGTTTCTCGCAACTGGATTTTTTTTTTAATCATAAATATTTGGTCTTAATTCAGAAACACTTCAGCACGGGAGTGAAGTTTTGTTTTATCTTCAAATGGTGATATCGATTTTACAGCATGTTTTTTCATTCTCCTGAAAAATTCCGATTTTGTTGGTTACCCAGTTCTGTACTGCAACCCTTTAGTTATGTTCACTCTCTTCTTCATAAATTCCAAAGCTGAAAAACAATTTTATTGCGTTCAATATTCTTATTGCTCAATATGATCCAATTATGGTTCAATTTTATTTCAGTACATTTTGACGCCGTTTCATTGTTCAAAATGAAACATTATTGTTTTCGGTGCCTATTTTAATGTGACACGTCTTTGGTATATTTATTAGAGTAGATAGAATGATAATGAGACTCGTAGGCATGAATATTGGAAGGCAACCTGTTCACAGCAATTGTGTCGTCGCAGTTACGCAGGGGTTGCTGCAGCTGGTGGTTATCACTGCACAAGTGCAGCCTATAGCGTGTATCCTACGGCCATCGGATGGCAGTAACGATGCAGATGCATACTCGATGTCTTAATTACTGCAACTGAATGTAATTTGGTCGAGAACCAGAACGGGTGAGCAGAAGTGCCCTGAACAATCGCTATTCCTACTGCATACTTTCAAGATAAAGCCATCCTTTGGATAATTAAAACGTCTTCAATTCGAATGAACCCCTCACATTCGCACACGAAACAAAAATTTCTTGAGGCGAAAAAGCGAATCTAGAATATATTAAATGCAAAGAATGTGTTCGTTTAGATTATAAGTAAAACGTGTCTAGTTAGTTAGTTAGGGGCCCCTCGATTTTATTGATTGTAACTCGCTCAAAAAAATTTCGAAATTTTTTAAATAAAAATGATCTGAAGCTTAAGTCTTCCGAATTCAACGATATGATTACATTTGCCCCAAAAAATTTGTCAATAGAGGGCACAACATGAAAAAACAGAGTTTATCGGTCTCCTTGTTCAAGCTTCGACTTTCACCTGTTCTCAGAAAGCGGTTGACGTTAGAAAAAATCTGAAAAAATTCACAGATATTCTTTTAATATTCTTCAATGCAATGCAATCTTTAAAATTCTAAAATATTCAATAATTTACTTTTTATGGGATTTAATTACAAATATTTTATCTTGAGAACGAATCAATATAGGAAGCCGCTTAATGGCTCGAAATGTGCAGTTTTGTGATGCGACTGCAGTGCAATAATAAAATTTATGATAAAATTATTGTTTGAATATTTTTGACTTTTATCAGTTCAATTTGCATACAAAAAAGATTAATTCTTAACGAAAAATGTAATGCTTGTTGTTTCAGTCCAACAAGAATTTTATTGTTAATGAAAAATATTTGAATTTATTCGAAAAAAAAAAAAATATTTCAACACAATAGTTGAATCCTCAATCAAAGAGATGAGTTTTGAACTACAATGATGAATCTTCACCCAAATAAGTGCACTTTTAACAAAATAGTTTAACTTTTTAGCGAAGGAATTGAATTTTGAATCAAAAAGATGCATTGTCAACGAAAAATGTAATAATTGATCATTAAACTGAAAAATATTTTCAATTTTAAACCAAACATTTACAATTTTAATAGAAAGGATGAAATTTCTACCAAAAGAGATTAATTTTCAACAAAAAAATGAATTATCAACAAATTTGTTGAATTTGCAACCAAAAAAGATTTTCCAATCTAGAATTAAAAAAAAAAACTTAAGTAAATTATAATTTAAAGTTAAAGGAAGACAAATTTTTATAACAAAAGAAAACTTACGAATATTGGTTTGCTTTGTAATTTTGGTTTATTATTTATTTCTGAGAAGTTTTTTATTTTACATGATATTACAATATTTAAAAAAAAAATTTGACTAATTTAAAAGATATTTAAGACTTTTTACCGCGTGGAAATAAATTAAGAATATTTCATAAATTTTCAAAAATCTTCTAAAGTTTCAAAATATTTTTAATTTCTATTTTCTGTCTTATGTAATTCTTTAAAAACTTCTTAAATATTCTCTTTAAATTAATTTTTCACAATAATTGCAATAAATATTCTCACAAATCTTAAAGATATTTTTATATATCTTGGAACCTTTCAAAATTTTTTGTAAAATTAAAAAAAATCTACTTCGTAAGCTTCCGAAATCTATATTTTGTTTCAAATAAAATTATCTTGCAAAATTGAAAAATTTTGCTTTGAAATCTTCTATATTTGTTTCCAAAATGGTAGGAAATCGTTCGAAATGTTTTAAAATCATTTGAAATATTTTTTTCATATTAATTTTTCAACAAAAAAATTAAATAAAATTTTTCATAGAATATTAGAAGAATAATTTCATGATCTTAAAGCCTTCAAAATCTTTAAAGAACTTTAAAATTTCATTTCAAAATCTTCAAAAATCTACATTTTTTAAAAATGTTTCGGTAGCGGTATTTTTCTGGTTTCTGGTGCCAACCATTTTTTTATCGTTTTCTGCAGTCTATGCATTTCGTAAGCTAAAGTATTCTAAGTTTTTGTTCATATTTTCGTTTTTGTCATCTCATTGAATGTGTAAAAAAGTTTAAAAATTATAGTCTGGTAGCAAAATGTTGAGAACGGAATGACTTCCCAATACTAAAAGACAGTTACAATGAAAATTTAATTTTTTATCCATATTGTTTAAAAGCATTCAAAAATAATTTTTATCATCAAATAGAATTACCTATTTGAATAATTTTTACCTAATCATTTAATATGGTCAAGGGGTTATGAATAGAATCTTTTTGTTATTTTTAAAACATTTAGTCAAAATGTTAAGAGCATTCTTGCCTTTATTATTAAACAATCATTTACAATTTCAATTGTCTATTTGAGAAATAAATTTTTAGAATTAAAATTCCTCATTTGGAAATTGCGACTTATAAAATTCTACAAAATTCAGAAGAATAAACTGAAAGTGGACATTTAAAGTCTTATTCATGCAGTATGCAACCAATCAGGTATTCAACAACAATAACCCCGAAATTTTCGATAATTTCGTTCCAACTTTTTTTTACATATGACTCTTTTTCAGGGAACTATTCGGGGCCACGATAGACCATCCTGACTGTGAATGTGGCGCTGTCAAGGCGGTCTATTATGGCCTGGTTATTTTTCGAAACCTGCAAAAAGATATTTGCTGTCTGTTTTTTGAAATGTGCAAAAAGATATTTTCTGGCTATTATCGAAATGTGCAAAAAGATATTTGCTGGCTATTTTTCGAAATGTGCAAAAGGATATTTGCTGGCTATTTTTCGAAATGTACAAAAAGATATTTGGGTCTGATACTCAGAAAATTTGTTGGTCATGAGGGGTTAGCCAGCACCCGATTAGGAAATGGTCGCAGTATCTTAAGTGAAAATGGTTTTCTTTGATGGTGAAATGTAGAAAATGCGATGGGCAGAAGAAGTGTAGTAATTCCAACATGTCGGACCGCACAAGCAGGCAGGCGAACATATCGCGCGTCAGCGGGAAAGGCTCTCTGGTTCCTTTTCTTTCTCCTCTCAACCCCAGCCTCCTCCATCTCACCCTCTCTTTTCGCCATGTCCTCCCTTTGAACAACGCGGTACACCGCGGCGATGCCCATGCCGCATCGAGGTGCACGATGGCGGTCCCCTAATTAATTTACGTGCACGTCGGAATTTTAACGGGTACAAAGGAGTAGGTGGAGGAGGAGACATCAGGTCGTTCTTACTCATGAACGAAAACATGAGATCCGCAATTTTCATGCACACACGCCAACTGCATTCTCATTGGATCCCTGCTAACTTCGTTATACGAACACAGAAATCTCCCTCTCGCTAAAATCATGACCACAAATTTTCTCCAAAAGAAGTCTTTTCCTAATTAGTATTTTCATTTCAGCCCTTCTTCTTCATTAGCCACTGTGAGTCTCGACTGACTTCAACGCGAAAGGGCTTGCAAGTGCCGGTTTTTTTTTTATTTACACTTCTACTCTCTTAAAATGAACCAGTGAAATCTCACTGATTCCTAGTGAAATCTCACTGGTAGAAATAGCCAGAAGTGTGTCACTAACAATCAGTGAAAATTCACTGGTTCATTCAGTGGAGTACCGGCACTGGTTTAATCAGTGAGGTTTACTGGTTTCTCAGTACCAGCAGTCATCTAGTCGTACGCCTTGTCGTCTGTGAGCTGTTTAGAAATGACACTTATCATTTATCGCACTTTTGTGGTAACAGTTGTAAAATTATCTTTTAAAAACCTCACTTTATTCTCACAAAAATAAATGAAGGCTGGGATGCAATATAATGGGATATAATATGTTGCGCCTAATTATGGAAAGACCCGTCGTTATCTCAACGTGTCACGTCGCTCAAAGTCAAACCCAAATTGCAGCCAGGCGCCAAATATTTATAAAAAAACACTAGTACACAATAAGGTTCGTTTTCACTCGAGAAATGCCAAGACCTGAACGGCGACGCGCGCACCAGACGACTGGAGGTTCATGTTTTGCCCGCGTGGAGCGCTATATCACTGGTTCAGTCTATCATAAAGCTTCACTGGTACAATCAGTAGCGCTATTTTAGTTTGAACCACTTACTGGTTCGTCCAGTCAAAGTGGACAAATCACTGGTTCACCAGTAATAATTCAAAATACTGATTCAACCAGTGACAATTTCACTGGTTCAGTTTTAGAGAGTGGGATGTCTCAAGGTCATTTTAAGCAGAAGAACAAAAAAAATAGCCTATTGATCCTCTTTGAGGAAACTCAATTTTTTATTTAAAAAAAATGGTCATTCAAGATATTTTCATGAAAATAACTTGAAAGTAAAATTTTATTGAATAAAAATTATTAGTTTAGCTTCCAAAAAATGGTTGTAGATGTTATACATATCTTACAATAACTGAACCTCTTCAATATTTTTGAAAAATATTTTAAACTAGCTGTGAATTCGATTTCGAGTGTTTCCACTTTGTTTGTATTTATAATTATATGGTGCTCATTTCACGAGCAAATTGCTTCCCGTTAGCAAATGTATTTGCTTCCTCATAGAGGAAGCATTAGTTTTTTTTTCAATAATAGACAAACCAAAGTCTTCATTTTGCTCAATTTAAAAATAGAAATTTACCAAAAATGAAAAATTACAAAATAATACAAAAAATGTTCTAAATACAAAGACAAATCAGACAAATCAAATCTTGCGTTCGAAATAATAATTTTTTGAGCTGGAAAATGGAAAAGTTCTGTCACAAAAATTGCCATAATATTACTCTATTTGAAAATTTATGATCAAAAAGTCTTTTCTATTCATGCATCAACCTTAAATTATGTCGATGAAAAGTTTTTTTGTTTGAAACTGATGATTCAGATATTATAAATAAGCAGAACTTCCCTAATATTCAATAAAGTGTATTATTATTATAGATCAATCGATTTGCCTCGCATCAAGAGATTTTTTCCGTTCTTGCATCAATTTTGAATTATGTTACTGGAAAAAGTTTTACTATGAAAAACCGTGTTTTCAAATATTATGCAATTTCCCAATTTCCGTACTCTTCAATAAGATGTATTAATGTTATAGGTCAATCGATTCGTCTCGAATCAACACATCTTTTCTGTTTTTGCATCAACTTTGAATTATGTTAATGAAAATATCTTTACTATAAAAAAACAATTTTCAAAATATATAAATTACCATAACTTCCCTACTCTTTGATAAAATGCATCATTATTATAGGTGAATCGATTCGTTTCGAACCAAGGAATCTTTTATATTGTTGCATCAACTTTGAATTATGCGAATGAAAAAAGTTTTACTATAAAAAACCGATTTTTAAAATATTATTGAGTGCTAGAAAAAAATGCAATAAATATTTTTAGAAATCCTTCGGTCAGTTTCATGATATTAGTGAGGAAAATAAGCTCTCTAAATTTCATCAATTTGTCTGCAACCGTTTTCTAGTTATCGTGTTCACAAAAAAGCGTGACATCTACACATCCACACACACATCCACACACACACACATCCGGACAATTGCTTAGAACATTGTATTAGACATTTTTAAATTAGGGAGGGTTTAATTAAATGAATTTAAAAATTTTGAAAAATGTCACCATTACAAAGCTTCCTCTATGAGGAAGCAAAAGTGTAAAAATAATAGCGTGTGGAAAATTGCTTCTTCCCAGCCCATCCCAAATCCCAATAACCTCAGTCAGAATTAAAGTGTGTAAAATCCGCTGCAAAACTAAAAAAAATCGAATGTTCTATCTCTAAAAACTTCGGAGTTATTATTATTATACCATTAAGCCATTTAAGCCATTTTGGGGTAGGCGTGACTTGCTCGGTTGGAAAGTAGTGGGATAGGTATATAGGTGTAAAGAGGGTCGTTATATGGTATAAGGTAGATAGGTATATAGGTGTTATGTATAGATGTTTTAGATTGATCTGGAGTTTTCGTGTTATTTATTCAAATGACACGTTCACTCCGCAACACTGCTCCGACCCAGGTTGCTGATCAATCTCTCTAGCGATCACCCCAACTGAGGAGCCTCAGAAAACTATTATTTATGGTTCCCCACTTGGGCCCATTAGTATCCAAGGTCTTTGTTTCAGGCATCATTCACTCTATTGTCACTCTCACGGAGAAAAATGTCTAGTTAGGGTAACAAGGATTCTGGTTAGCCATACTAGACAGTCTAGTAAAATATGAACCAACACTCCGTCTAGTTAAACACACCAGACAGTCTAGTTAAACACTGTCTAGTTAGAATTACAAGACATCTGGTACAAGTTACCAGACATCTAGTACGGCGAAAATTTCCATGGCTAGTAGTGCTAACTAGCTGTCTAGTAAAAGTAAGCAAACGTTGAGTTAGGCTTACATCTCCGTCTTTCGGTAGTCTAACTAGTTTTCTGGTAAAATTTGCCAGATGTATACTGTCGGGAAATAGTTTTTTCTAGGAAAATAAGTATGTTTTGAGGATCTTTAAGACAGGTTTCAAAATGCAAACAGCACAATAAAAATGGAGTTCGTTTATTAAACACTGGCCAAAGGTATGATTTTATATTACTGGAAGAAATCGTACGGCCTGAAGCATTATCTTCAAAACAACATGGCGGCTACACTGAAGAAAAAGATAGTTTAGGTTTCTTGAAATATAGCCTTGTAAGAGAAAAGGTTCCACAAGGCCAACAGATTATCCACTGTATCATCACGGAATTTACTTATTTTAATACACGCGAATAGAAAAAAAAATAAAAACACGTCACTTCTCGCTTCTTGCCATTCTGAAAATGGTCAGAATAACGCACGGGACACAGAAATTCAAGAGGCTGGAGGAAACTGGAGGTGACGACCGGTGACGACTCCGAAAATTAGGAAGCAGGCTAGAGGGAGAGAAAGTGTCGGTAAAGGGTGTAGGAGGGAGCGTCGAAGGGAGTAAGAGATTAGTGGGGGGTAACACGCTACTAGATGTCTAGTTATGGACACTATTTGCCATAACACGACGTCTCGGTTAAATCTACTAGACTACTTACAAGACATCGAGTAAGAATAACGAAACTTCTGCCTTAAATTTACTAGACGCGCGTAACTAGATTCATCTAGTTGGCCCAACTAGACCTTTTTCTCCGTGCTGTTTATAAACTATTTGTCGCCACACATTTCTGTCCTGGCATACTAATCTAGCTTCATTCACGTCCATGCATTTTTTCATGCAGGCTCTTGTATTTCTATGGCTTCTTATGTCTCTTCGGGTTAATGTCTCGTTCACAGATTAGCTTTCAGAAATCGATTTTGAGTGCATGTTTTTTTTTTTAATAAAAATAAACTAGTTTTTGTGAAATAACTCATATCCTACAGATTGTTGGTAAAAGTTGTCAGTAAATAAATTAGACTCAATTTTGAGTCGATATAGAAACAACACAAAACTCTAGCTCTATGACAACACCGAAATTGTGAACTTCTGTAAATAACCCCTTTTTATGAAATTTTTCTAAAGATCCATTTTTTAACTAAATTTCTTGTTTTCCGAAATAACTCATTTTCTGAGGATCGCAGGTGAAAATCACCCCTGCATAAATTAAATTAGACTCCATTTTTAGGAAATAAAAAAGCTCTATATCTCTAATAGCATAGAAATAAGGCTTTATTTTTTAGATTTACTCAAAATTTGATTCTACTTTAAATTATTGAATGAAAACTTCCACCAGCGGTGCCTAGGAAATGATTCGTTTAAAAAAACTAGAATTTTATTTTTACAACTAAATTATTCGTTCAAGATCGACTTTTGAAGACCACAATATTTCAATTGGGAACAGGACTGGGCTGCAAAGAAGCAATTTCCAAAACTCTAATTTTTTCCATGTTTTTCACAATTTTTCTAAAATGGCCCCAGGGCCCCCACCAATCCCTAAACGCGGCTCTGCCTTCAGCCCTATATGTTTTGAAGCTAAATTAAGCTTTTTGAGCCAATAACATTCCACTTTTAACGTTTAAGTATGGACGTGATTTCATTTTTGCACTAACATGTACCTGAGGTCTCACAGACCGCTGTATATATTTATATTTAATTAAATAAGTAAAGGTGTTTTTGTTACCTAACCCATACAAGTATATAAAAGAACATTGAAATGAGTAAGAAATTAATACATTTTATCAACTTTTACTAATTATTATCTTTTATGGCAGTGGGAGGAGAGATCCACATATCAGAAGCATGGTGCGGTCTGGGAGACCGCACGTCCATACGTCGATAGTAATTAGCCACTTTTTGCTCAAACGAGGGATAATCAGGACGTAAAATTTTTCTGGGAAGACCGTGTTCTATACTTTGTGGTATCTTCATCAAGCTACAGTTTGTTTCTGTGTGACATCTTGTGTTTTCAATACCTTCAAACAAATTAAAACAGAAATATAAAATTGTAACGCTACCGTAGACGTGCGGTCTTGCGGACCGCGTAGGAGCGGTGTCACACTTGAATGTTATTTGCACAAAAATTCGCATTAAATTTTACCAAAATCTTGGCCAATCATGTTCGAAAACCACCGTTTGATACTCAAAGAGTGGTTTCAGTGATTTAAAAGTGGTTATACTTTAACAAAGAGTATTACCAATAAGTTCTGAAGCGATTACGTGAGGCAATACATAGGAAACTGCCTGATTTGTGTAAAAGAGGCGACTGGGTCCTTCACCATGACAACGCACCTGTCCATTAATCGCAGCTTATTCAGAAATTTCTGGCGATACACGGCCTTACGCAACTTCGGCAGCCCCATCTTGACCAGGTTTCCTGTGATTTCTCGCTGTTTACCAAATTGAAGTATTATCTCAATCTTGAAGGAAAATGATTACAAGGCGTAGAGGAAATAAAACAGAATGCGAGGAAGCACCTGTTACTTATTCCGAAAGGTAACTTTAAGGAGTGTTTCGGAAAGTGGGAGAATCGCTAGAACAAGGTTTGCTTCCAAAGGGGAGTACTTTTAAGGGGATATCAAAGCCATTGAAAGGAATGAACTCTTAATTCTGGTACATCATAAGGTCGAATACTTTCCGGGCAGACCTCGTATTTTACTATTTAGAATTTGTTAAATGAGTTCGAGACCTGCATTAGTTTCCTTTTTTAAAAATAGTTTCTTCTAACTTAGATTGATAATTCCCCCAATTCCTGGATCTCTTCATCAGATTCTGACAGACTTGAGGTTTCCAGATTGGATTGTTTTTCATATATAAAAAAAAAACAAAGTGTCACTTCCTCGGAGTGAATCTTTTTATTTCTCGTCCTCGGAAATATGTCGTAACAGTATCTTAGAGTAAATATAGTTGCGTATCGCCCCACCCTGGCATGTTTTGATACAAATTAAGTGGCGTGGTCTCTGAGGGGCGCCAGTCTCCTATTCTTCATCTCTTTTCTCCTCATCTTTTTCCTCCATCGCGGATATATATTTTCTCTGGGAATGATTAGTTAAACGTCGTTAGGGCGAGCGCCCGACAGGCGTCGAGGGATCCCGTAAAAAACGTGGAAACAATTTATAATTCTTGGGTCTTGACTGTATCACTTCCTTTTCTGTCGAGCTCTTCTCTAACCTGCAAGCTATCTGCAATTTCTCGGTGGCTCTGGTGGTTCGGATTCCACCTGATGCTGTACATACAATTTCTTTAAAGGAGGAGGGCCAATGAGGTATTTTTTTGCGCCAAGAGCGTCGCACCTTTTTGTTTGTATATTTGTATAGTAGAGGTTGAGAGCTTTCCGAAACACCCTAGTCTGTTTGCTTTGGGGGAAACAAAAGTTATTGGCCTTCTAATTTTGGGTAACGAACAGTGGGACAGATTGCTAAAAAATGGTTCGAATACGATTCCGGTTACAATTTTGAACCAATTTTTAAAAGTCGGATTCAAACAAAAATAAATTTTAAAACATTTTGAACAAAAACATGCACTCTTTATGTTGTAAAATACCCTATTTTACGATATTCTCTGAAAAGAAAATTGTATCAACAAACAAAAATAGGTGTTCCCGTAAAATTCAATTTGTTAACGAGGATCTGAAGAAAAGAAATAAAAAAAAATAATTAAGGTCAACATTCTGCAAAACCTTTCTCGCACTTTTCTGGGATTTTTTTGAGGTACCATAAAGGGGCTTCAGATGAGTTGAAATAAAAAATTAATGCCGGATTTATATCTTTTGAAGAGTTTTCATGAGATGATGAAAGTATTGCTCATCCGTATTGTACATTTTTTATTTCTTGGACGGAATTTCCAAAAATGTGTTTTCTTCTTATGTTATTATGGCAAATTTCAGGATACGAGGGGAACCCAACAAAATGGGGGGTTTCGTAAAACAAATTCGAAACGTTTAGTTTTTTGGCATAACAGTTTGGCAAAGGTGTACACCTGACTTCATGAGTTGTTGACCCCTCGGCATTATCTGAAGAATTTGTAAAGTTTCTAGATGTTGCAAATTTGTGAAGCTTCTGTTTTCCAAATATTGAGAATGGTATGCAGAGTGCGATCGTTAAAAGTAACGATATCAATCGGGCACATCGTGCTGGAGGTGCCTTCTGCCGCCAATTACAGCATTCCCTGTCCTTCTGTTCCCTCTTCACCGTCATCTTGGTGTTCGAGCTCTGAATTGCACGCGATTTCCTGCCAAATTGCAAACTCTCGAATACGTGTCGTGCTCAGTATGCATTAACGCCTCGAGCATCTTCAAGTACCCCCGAATTTTCAAGATTTTCGTAATATGCGCGACAATATTCATGAGGTATTCCCGCAAACGTCTCTTTTGTGATGTGCGAAACCCAAGCTGAATAATTCCATACCTAATTTATTATAATGTCCAATTATCCTTTTGATGCAGACTTTGTAATCTTCATTGGCCTTCCTTGTATTCAAAATGCGGAAAAAATATTCAAGGTAAGTAAACAAGTGCGCTCAATAATGTATGAAAAGTTCGTCAAAGTAGGAGACATGCATCGCTAAATAGGATTTTTTAGCATTTTTAGTAGTTAATTAGGTCGTTTAAATCTCCCTCACCCCTCATTTCATCCCAAACAATTCTCATCCAAACCGCAACCCAGCCAATGCCCACCACAAATCCCATCCGACTCCTATTCAACTCCCATCCCATCACAACGAAATTTCATTGAAATCTCATATAATCGAATCCCCTGTCCTCACCATCCCCACTTCTTCGCTCCAGGGAAAAAGTACGACGGTTGTATTGACACCATACCGAAAATATAACGTTTTCTTCCCTGGGCAATGAGACCCCAAAAATGTTCAAAAATATACAAATGCCAGCTAACTGCCATTCAGTTCCTATCCAACTCCTATGCAACTTTCATCAAACTCTCATCCAACTCCCATCACATCCCATTCTATCAAAATCTCATCGAATGTCCTGTCCCCATCCCCACTTCTCCTCTCCAGGGAAAAAATCGATAGTTGGATGGGCACCAGATCGAAAATATAAGGTTTTCTTCCCAGGGCTGAGAATCCCGAAAAATGTTCAAAAATATACAAATGCCAGCCAACCCCCATTAAATTCCTATCCAACTCCTATGCAACTTTCATCAAACTCTCATCCAACTCCCATCCCATCCCATTCTATCCCATTCTATCAACATCTCATCAAATCTCCTGTCCTCTCCATCCCCACTTCTCCTCCACAAGGAAAAAGGTACGACAGACGGATGTTCACCCGACCGAAACTATAAGGTTTTTTCTCCAAGGCTAGGAAACCCCAAAAATGTTCAAAAAGACATAAATGCCAGGTAACTTCCATTCAACTCCTATCGACCTCCTATGCAACTTTCATTAAACTCTGTCCAACTCACATTCCATCCAATTCCACTCTGGCCCATCCCGTCAACATCTCATCGAATCACCTGTCCTCCCCGTCCCCACTTCTCCTGTCCAGGGAAAAAAGTACGACGGACGGATTTTCACCTGACTGAAACTATAAGGTTTTTTCCCCAAGGCTCGGAAACCCGAAAAATGTTGAGAAAGATACAAATGCCACATAACTCCCATTCAACTCCTATCCAAATCCTATGCAACTTTTATCAAACTCCCATCCCATCCCATTCCATCCCATTTTATCAACATCTCATCGAATCCCCTGTCCTCCCCATCCTCACTTCTCCTCTTCAGGGGAAAAAGTACGAAAGACGGATGTTCACCCGACCGAAACTATAAGGTTTTTTCCCCAGGGCTAGGAAACCCGAAAAATGATCAAAAAGATTTAAAAGCCAGATAACTCTCATTCAACTCCTATCCAACTCCTATGCAACGTTCATCAAAGTCCCATCCAACACCCATCGCATCCCATAAAAGTCTCATCGAATCGAATCTCCTGTCCTCACCATCTCCACTTCTCCTCTCGAGGGGATAAAGTACGACGGACGAATGTTCACCGGACCGAAATTATAAGGATTTTTTCCCAAGGCTAGGAAACCCGAAAAATGTTGAAAAATATATAAATGCCAAATTACTCCCATTCCATCCTATTCTATCCCATTCTATCAAAATCTCATCTCATCGAATCTCCTGTCGTCCCTACTCTTCCTTCTCAGGACAAAAATACGATGGGCCGACTGACATGCTGTCATTTGACCGAAACTATAAGGTTTTCTGTCCGGTGTCTATGCAACGGAACTCCTATCCAACTGTATCCAGCTCCCTACCAACTCCCATCTAATCCCAACAAAATCTCGTTAAAATGTCATGTCATTGAATCTCCTGTCCTTAGTACCACTCCCCTCCCAAGAAAACTACGACGGACGGATGGACACCTGACCGAAACTATAAGGTTTTTTTGCCTGGGGCTAGGAAACCTCAAAAATGTTCAAAACATACAAATTCCAGTCAACTCCTATCCAACTCCTATGCAACTCCCATCTCATTCCATCAAAATCTTATCTTATTTGCTGTCCTCCCTACCCTGCCCTCTCGACGTTAAGAAACCCTAAAAATTTTCAACATGATACAAGTGACAAAAACTAATCATAAAAACAGGATGATAAATTAAAATAAAAAATTTTTATTTCGTGAACATTGCAGTTCACTTCTTCAGGAGTGACCTGAAACTGAAGTTTCAGGTTATGTTGTTCTTATATATGTTTTCTCCACGATGCCTGTGATTGGCCAGAACGCCCCATGGTGGGGTCTGGTCGAACTTGATTGGCCAATCAATTCTTTTTTCAAAAACCCGGGAGGACGGAAAGCCAAATCGGATTCGTATTATATCCATTGTCCCTATTGATGTTATTAGGGTGTTTAAAGATTTCGATTGCTTCTCTATGTTTTCTTGGAAAAATATTGTACGTTTTTGCGATAATGGTTGTTTTGTCAAATAAGATGCTAAGTCCTGTTTCGATATGATGCTCAGCTAGTGCTGATTGCGTGAAATATTTTAGCTACTCTCATGTTCCTTTACACGTTGGCTCACAGCTCTCCCGGTTTC
This sequence comes from Andricus quercusramuli, assembly GCA_932178445.1. Classification (NCBI taxonomy): domain Eukaryota; kingdom Metazoa; phylum Arthropoda; class Insecta; order Hymenoptera; family Cynipidae; genus Andricus; species Andricus quercusramuli. The sequence goes on along the minus strand of CAKNXH010064281.1, from coordinate 20,631 downwards.
TCCAATATAGACTTTGCCACAAGAACAAGGGATTTTATATACTCTCGGATCAATGAGATTTAGATGTTGTTGCGCTGTCAAGTTTTGAGTCTTTTAGAAGGGGTTTTCTTTTGCTGACTATTGTTTTGTGGGGTCTTTTTTAAGTTTTTTATATGTATCGTTAGTTAGAAGGTCCATATGATTTTGTTGTAATAGTCTTCTTCATTCATTATGACTTTTGTGTTGCCTTTGTCTGCGGATGATATTATGATGTCTTTATTCTGGTTGAGTTCTTTAATTGCTGTTTTTTCTTGTTTTGTTAAGTTTGAGGAGGGAAGTTGGGCCTGGCGTAAGATGTTGGCCGTCCTACTGCAACGTTTTGTCCTTTAGATAAGGCTGAAATCATTTCATTGCTGAGAGGATGGTTAGAGATGTTTTTTGTCTCTGTTAGTCAATGATGCGTGCTTTGCTGGAAGTAATTTGGCAAATCTAATTTTTTTGTTTCTGAGTACAAAAATCGTTAATGCGTTGAGATTGGTCAAATGATATGCGGTCCAATGTAGACCAAATGTCAAATCTGAGAGTGTTCGATAGAAAAAGGTGAAGTTTTAATAGTTTCTTGGAGGTAGTGTGCAAGGCAAATTTAGTATGTTGTATTCTTTCTTTCATGAGAAGCAAACTTGTTTTATGTAGAATTGATTTGAATTTAGATGTTCCCAAATGGGTTTTCAACTGTAAGAATTTTTGTACGATGTTGTTGTCCCTACACCATTTTAAGGGGGTCATCCTGTGTGACAGCCTTTTTTTAAAAGGTTTCTTCGAAATTTTTTGTAGCGAAATTTAAAAACACAGAGCTTCCAAATTGTTACTATATATGTATTCAGTCTTTAGTAGTAACTCTGAATTTTTATATGCAAAAATATGATCTTGATCGCGAGTTGTATTGAGCGAATGGCAACCATATAAAAAAAGGTAGGTAAACCGAGACCATGATTCTCTTAGAGTGGCTTATCCGAAATGAAAAAACAAAATCTTGAAAATTATATTTTTTATATGCTTTAAAAAATCGATTTTTTGGAACCGCCACACGGGATGACACCCTTAAGAAAGCTAAAGATGTTAGTAGCTTAGCTTGAGTAGACCTGAGAGGGCACTATTAGAAATTTCTTGAAAATTTAAGCTCTTTCTTTTCAACTACTGTGGTTCAAAATAAAATTATTTCGTTGATAATTTATTCACTTTTTGGTTGAAGATTCATTCAACTACAGTAATTCAATCTAACTTCCAACTAATGTGATTGCACTTTTTTCTAAAAGTGGACGTGACACCTCCTCCCTTAGTCTGTACTTATAAAGTTATTGAAGTCGTCCCATGAAACGCCACTCTGTAAAAATTGAGACTAATAAAATCCGAAATGAGAGAGCGAATTTGTAAAAACAGCTAACATCTTTTATTTTGATTTCTTCACCTTAAAAGTTTCTGCTCTGACTGTAGTTTTCTTGTTCAATCGTCGAACCAACTTGTAGAGTGTTTTCTGGAACATGAATTAATTACACTAGTGAGACTATAAAGTTTTTATTGTTGACAGATTCTGGTCGGGGAAACAACTTACTTCTAATCTAAAGTTTTCATCTGATCGAGAAATCTCTTATTCCAAGTGATCTAGAAAATATAATCGTCTCTCGAGTCGAGCACCACAATTATCTGCGAACAAACGATCGTATCTTTCTCGCTCGCGTAACCCCTCCGATCCCTATCCGGCAAGTGATAAATACTGATAGGGCACTTCGATCACCTCGTGTTCTTGGTCTAAGTACTTTGGAGTTTACGTTTATACACGGTGATCCGTTAGCGATACGATATTCCATTCAACCGAATCGAGTCGAGATTATGGTATTATGGGCACAAAAAAAAGATGTTTCGGGAAAGTGATGAAATGTTTGAAAATTAAACGATTTTAAGCAATAATAGCTTATTTTCCTGAGAGAAAAATTCTCTACAACTTGAATAAATTTGCAACGAATAAATTCTCTGTTCACACATCTTTTATAGTTCAGGATTTGAACTTTATGAAGGTGTGAAAAAACAGAGCGGCGGATTGTGTGATAATATAAAATAGTAGTTTGTAGTATTATTAATTCATTCAAATATTCTGTAGTAATAATAGGAGTGTATTTAATAATATTCTATACACTCAGAACCAAAGTCGACTCAACAAAAATTTGATTGAATTAGCCAAATAACTGCATTGTCATATGGTCAACGCAGTTTTGAGTCACATTTTTTTCAACAAAATCTGTTGGTGAATTAAACATTTAGTAGATTTAACCAAAACATTGTTTTGGTTCGAACAAACTTTTTTCTGATTATAATCATTTGACAAAGTTTCCTGAATTATACATAATTATACAATAAGGAACGTTTCTACCCATTTAGATATTTATAAGTATTATGTAATGATTTTAAGGGGTGCATGGTCTGAATTGCTTGAAAAAATGCGATACTTCATTCTTAAATTAAGAAAAATTGTACCTGAAAAAATCTAGAGATACATGGAAAACCCCTGAAATTGGCAAGAAATATCGTTTATAATTTGGGTGGAGTCCCTGTCATGGGTTTCAAAATATTTGACGGGATTTTGTAGGAATTCAACGGATTTCATGGGTTTATAGAGTTTTTCAAAAAATTCTGAAGTTTGCAAGGGATTCTGAAGGAACGAGGAATTTTTCAAAGTTATTATAATTCTGAGGCGGAACAGAGAATTTTTAAATTTGAATAAATTCTGACCTGGAATAGGGAATTTTCAAATTTTAACAAATTCCGAGTTGGAACTGAGTTTATCCAAACAGTTTGAACCTGGAATATTTGAAATGAATGAAAAAAATTTGAATTGGAATAGGGATTAGGGAAATGGAAAATTCTCTATTCTAATTTTAGAGATATTTTTCTGACATAAAAGTCGGAAATTTAAGTTTAAAAAAATTACTTTGTTAACTAATTTGCAATTCTCGGGCTTCTGGGTTGAAAAGATTAGATTTTATAGAATGTCCAATGTTTAAAAATGCCTAAGTCAGCTTTGCGAAAATTTTGTACTGAACAAAGTGGTAAATTTTATATACTACAAAGTTTAAATTACAACAAAAAAGGTCTCGGAACGGGTTACTTTTTAGTAACTTAGTTACTTTTTTGATCCGCGGTTACTAAAAAGTTACCTATTTCATGAAGAAGTTACTTTTGGTTACATTTTTTGTCCAAAATTTTTTGCCCAATTTTGCTAAAATTGCTAGTTTTTAAATTGAAATAAAAATTTTCTTTGTTGAAATTTTAGTTTAAAATTCGTTTTTTTTTGGTAGAAAATTAATTTTCTTGATTGAAAATCACCCTTTTGTTTTAAAATACTTAATATTATTTGACAATTCATCTTTTTGGTTAGAAATGTACTTATTCAGTTGAAAATTCATTTTGGAGTGTTTTGTTGAAAATTGGTCTTTTTCGGTTGAAGATTCCCCTGTTTTGGTAGAAAATTCAACTATTTGATTGACAGATCACTTTTTTCTCAAAAATCAATAATTACTGGTTGAAAATTCAACTGTTATATGAAAATTGGCCTTTTTGGTTAAAAAAATCAACAATTTGGTTGGAGAATAACCTATTTTGTTGAAAAATCGTCTTTTGAATCAATTCCACTGTCTTTTTATGTCAAATTAAAATCTTTTTTGGTTATTGTATCAATATTACATTGTTCGTTTCAATTCATCTTTTTTGTTCAGAAAAATTCAACCATTTTGTTAAAAGTTGAACTACTTTCTTAAACGTACATTTTTATGTTGAAGATTCATAATCTTGGTGGAAACTTCGTTTTTTTTTGGTAACAAATCTTTCTTTTTGGTTACTTTTTAGCTACATTATTGTTACTTTTCGGTTGCTTTTTTTTAGAGAAGTATGGTAACTATTTTACTATTTTTTGAAGCTTGAGCAGCTCCGAGCCCTGACAAAAAAGAAGTTTCAAATGAAAGAAGATAGCAAAGTATATATTTTAATTATATTTTTTTCATAAAACTAATAACGTATTATAAACTTGAAATTTAGTTCAAAAATACATTTTCGTTTACAATATTATACGTATTTTTTAGATGGATTGGTAAGGGGCAAACTTTTCTCTTTTTGCGCATTTTTTGATAAAATTTTTTCATACAATTTTTTGATAATTTTGCCTATTTTCGTGAAGATGTTTAAAAAGAATCCTAAAATGTAGTAATTTTCTTACGAAAATAAATACGATCAATCTGGTTAGAAAATTTGAAAATGTGAATTACATCAAAAATCAGGAAGGTTTAATAAAAGAACGTCAAAATATGATGAAATCAAAAACTGACGTATGAAGATTTGAACTCTCCGTTTAAAAAATTGTTTAAAAAAAAATTTAAGTCACTGATAAATTTTTTCCTGAAAATTAATTGAAGGCAAATTGTAGAGAACCTTTTTTCCGAGAAAATATACTATCATTCATTAAAATCGTATAATTTTTTTTTAATTCGGTCATTTGAAAACATCAAAATGATAGTTTCCGATCAGGTTCTCAAAACTGCATCAGTTTCAAAATATCAGGACTGTAATCAATTAAAATAAAATAAAACGTTTTATTTGACTCAAATATAAAATTAAAATTCCGCATTATAAGAATTCAGTTCCTTTATTCAACTCGAGCTATAATCCCGTGCAGAAATTTCGACAGGGCTCTAGTGGGGCTCCGACGAGTTTTCCCTATCTCTAATCGGGCTCTAGTGAGGAAAACTAGTCGGGCCCCCATCTAGAACGTAACGCTATGGCCATAGGGGCCCACTAGATTTTCTAGTAGGATTCTAGTGGGGGTCGCCCGCCTACAACCCCATTTAAGAGAAGGGCCCCTACGGGGCCCCTGCAAGGCCCCTGTGTTTGATTTAGGTTAGCAGCTAGGAGATTCCATCTTCCTTCTCAGTCTTTGGCGTTGAGAAGAATATTTTTGAATTCCATGAGGAAGACTTTCTCATCGGTATTTTGGCCCATTGAATCTTTACGTGTGTTGGAATTAGCAGCTGAAATAATAATAGTACACTAAAATATGCCAATTGCTGAATTATAATTGATTGATTTTCATTTTTATACGTACCCCGAATTTTATAAATTTACTTATTTGACATTTTTTGTATTATAATATAAGAGAATAATATTTTAGTTTGTGTTATTATTAGATTATATTTACTGTTAAATTATTCGTACAAATACAATATATTCAATTATTATTACATTATTTACCTTCGACGTGATCGTCGGAGCGAGCAGCTCCGAAAATCATAACCTCACTCTCATCGCATTCTTGTTCGATTTTTTTGCATTAAGCGGAACTTTTGACTGCGAAAACGTTTCTGCTCTCGCAGGCGCCTTTTCTCTTCCATCGTGGAGAAGAATAATTTTCAAACACAATAAAAAAATGACATAAAGAAATGAAAACACAAAACTTGAAAGCTCTGGCGAAGCACTGAACAGCTGTACTTGACATAACCTCTTTAACTTTAACTGACACATATGTGCCTGATTCCGAACAAAATTTTCAATAATGCCCTAAATCAAGTTTTATGGAAAAAAGCGTTCACATGCACACGAAGAAACACTATTTCTGCTTATTAAGAACGCCAAAACCCTACAAGTTAATACTTTAAGTAATAAGAATAAGATTTTAGGAATTTTCTGGTCAGGGCCCCACTAGATACAGATAGATTCGCCATACCTATACGAAGCATGGAATTCTTCACTAGAACCTGATAGGGCCCCCATCAGTTTTTTCTAGTCTAGATATTCTGATAGGGGCCCCTTCAGAACCCAACTTCTGAATTTTTTCCAAACTAGAGTTCTCCTTGCCCTGAGAATCAGGTGTAAATAAATTGAGAATGAGCAAAGGCCACAGGTTTTGCGAAAAATGTGGATTTGTATTCGAATCCAGGGAAGCCAGGTGCTCGGTATTTGACCGGAGTCGGAGGCCACCACGCGGACTTGCTGGGGTTTGGAGCGCAAAAAAATGCGTGTGGTATTTGCAGTGGCTCATTAACTGAACTGCCTTTAAATTGAACCCGCAGAAGCTCCCTATATACTTCTTAGGCAACTCGTAGAATATTTATGCGAACCGCGTGGCGAGTCATTGCGGATGTGGCAAGTTTGTCGTTCACATGAACTTTGCACAACCTTTCTTTTTTTTTTTTTATTAACCCCTAAAACACACAAATACAATATTTAAAAAAAGTCTTGTTGTGTTACCAGCTGACAAAAAACGTGGTGTCAATTCCCGTGTGGAAAAATCTTCTGGCGTTGGCCCGGCCCAGACCAGAACGTCTGGCCAAGAGTGTAATGTTTTTTTTTTTTTGGCTACCTTCATGCTAGACAGTATGGTCGGCCGCTAGTTATTGGTTGGGCAGCCAATAATCATAATCATATACTTTCCAGGTCGAAATTAGAATTTTTATTGTTCTTGGATAGCTGAGCAGCGCCAATCCTGGGCCAGATCAGATCTTCCATACTAGACTGTCTAGATAAATCCAGGCCTAAGTTAGACCTGACACTAGACTGCCATGAAATGTTTCCACACGAGTTTCCTCAGAATGTTTTTTTTTTAGCGATGACACTAATTTTTCTGTTATTTCAAAGAAAAAATTACACTAAAGACACTATTTTCTCACAATTGTCTGCTAATGTGACTATCTCTTCCCGTTTCCTTTACAAATATTTTGGATTTTTTACGCTAATCGTCTACAAATTGTCTCAATGACTGATTAGAAGCCATCCAAACTCTCGAATTTTCCAGCCAAAAAGATCAGCTTATAACAAAACAGCTGACTTTTCAACCAAATACTTACATTATTGGTCAAAAAGATGAATTCTCAAACAAATTACATAAATTTTCTACAAAACAGTTGAATTTTCTGAATTTTTGAACCAAATTTTGAATTTGCAAGCCAAACAGACGAATTCTCGATAGAAAATAGTGGAATTTTCACCAACACATCCCGTGTGGAAATTGCCAAATGTTTGCCCAATTACAAGTTTGGCCCCAACTTGGAAAATTATTTCATGGCTACAACAGGGTTAATATCTTGAATCTAGCTCGAACCAAGTCCGTTTCACAGTTCTTGATTGCAGCGCCATCAACTTGGCTGTGCATCTGTTTTCAGTCGGGCTCCATCTTGAACCTATCTTGGACACAGTAACTGACAATTAGCTTGGTTTGGGGTTATGTTGGCGAGTGTTTTTGTGATTTCGTCCGTCTTAATTATTGAAGTCTGATTCAAATTATCAAAAATGCCGAAAGTGAAAAGCACTCGTCGCGTACGGAGGCATCGAGCAATTTCCCACAATCCAAGATTCCAGAACGAAAACGAAAGTAAGTAAATAAATCATCAATAATTTATTCTTATGAAGCAATAAAGTAAAACCTCAAAATAAAATATGAATATTGTATTTTTATAAAAGAATAAATAATTTGCAAATTCATAAGACTACGAAATTTTAATTAAAATAAATTTAATAACTCCTTGGTTATTCAATAAACTATACATTATTTTACAGAATTACACTTTCTGAAATATTGTTTACAGAAAAGTTGCTGACCAGTAAACTGATCCTTCAAAGATAAAAAATATTTTTAAAAAATGTATAAAATGTAGATTACCTAAAAATCAAATTTATAAGTTAGATTATACCTTGAAGTTGCCATTTTAATTGCTAGAGTATTGAATTTTCAAATTCTTACTGGAGTCATTGGTACTTTCTTTGGAATATTTGAAAACTAAATTCAATTAAAAATACTTACGGTTTAAATCAATGTATCTGGAATCACTGTAGCCAATTATTTTTAAATGTAAAAAAAGTGCAAAGAACGTTATTATATCTGCTCCGAAAAATGCATTCAAGTCATTACATACTGATTAATTCTAATTCAGGATCATTTTCTAGAAGAACTATAATTATAATTTAACTTGAACTTTAATTTAAAATTTCCAATTTTTTCATTTTACAGGCGTCGTTTGTGAAAAATATCAGACCACTGAGGATGAGGTCTTTTCCCATCTTGGAACGGTCTTTACAAATTCAAAAGATTGGGATGGCAAGCGAAAAATGAGGTCGTCGAATAATCCGGTTCTGGAGTAAAATTTGTCCTAACCTGTTCAGCTACTTTAAGTTTTTATTTTAAATAAACAATTTTACCATTATAAATGCTTTTACTCATTTATCTATTTCAAAAAACGATTTTTAATTTTAATGTTGGTTGAGACCAGAAAAATAAATAAAGCCAAGTTGGGGCCAAGTCGGTCGGTGAGTTAGGATCCAGCCGGGTTAGGCGTTTCATTTGTGGTTTGGTCCTGTCTAAATCCCCAATTTGGGGCCAAGTTTTTCCCATTTTGGGCCCAGCTAGCGCCATGACAAAATTTCCACACGGGATGTGATTGCTGATATTTAATCCAAAAATATTTCATTTTAAATAAAAAATAGTTTAGTATAACCAAAAAAGACGAATTTTCAACAAAATACTTGAATATTCAACTAGAACAGATTAATTGTCAACCACACAGTTGCATTTTTAATCAAAAAAATTTATTTTGTACCAAAAAGACGATCTTTCAACGAAAAACATCAATTTTAAACCAAATAGTTAAATTTTCTACCAAATTGTTTAATTTTCTGGCCGAAAATACTATTTTTTTACAAAACAATTGAATTTTCAACCCAAAAATGTGAACCTTCTACAAAAAATTTAATGTTCAACCAAAACAGATTAATTTTTAAGCATACAGTTGCAAAGTACTTCGAATTTAAATTTAAAAAAAAATGTTAGTCAAGAATGAGACTTTTCAACAAAATAATTCAATTTTGAACCAAATAATAAAATATTCAAATAAAAAAAACGAATTCATAAGGAAAAGTTCAATAGTAAACTTTTAGACCGAGAAGAATTAACTTTCTACCAAAAATAGTTGGATTTTCTTATTGGGTTTTGTTAATTTAGTTAACATTCAAGTGGAAAAATAGGGGAAAAGGGAATTTTTGATCATTTGCAGGCTGAAGAATAACATTTAAAATAAACATGCAGTAACTCATCACTGTAGCTTCAAACTGTGAATATTTTGATAATAATAGAAAATATCTTTCATTTATATTTTATTAATTTTACATATTTTTTTATCTCAGAATTAAATAATAATAATCAAAATATAAATGTTAGTTGAATAAAGAAGAATGAGAATTTTCTATAAAAAAAACTTTTCTTAGAGTGATAATGGTAATGATCGAAAACCCCAATTTTTTCCTATGAAAAAATAATTGAAAATTAATAATTTGGCCTAATTTGAATAAGTAAATTGTCTATTGTAATAAAAAAAAATTACAATGAAAAAATTGATAAAAATGCCGGGAGCAGGATTCGAGAGAGGGATTATAATAACAGTTTCATTGGATTTCAGATATCTTCTTTCTTAGAGAAAAAACGATTTCTTGACTTTGGAGTGCTAAGAGCAATACAGAATTTATCAGAAAAAATGTGAAAATTCGAATTTTGCTATGGTTGCCCATAAATGGCTGATGCTTCTTTAAAATTTATTTTTTCATTTAAAACAGAGTTTCTTCGGATTTTGGATAACTACAAAGGGTCTGGAGAGCTAGGAGTAATAGGGAATTTTTCAGAAACTTTATAAATGCAGGGGCCAAATGTAAATTTGAGTTTTCAGATAATGGTCTGTAAATGGCTACCGCTTCTTCGAAATTGATTTGTTCATTCAGAACAGAATTTCTTTGGGTTTCAGATATCTTAGAAAAAACACCATGTCTATGGACTCTGGAGTCCAAGAAGCGGCAGGGCATTTTTTATCAAAATTTATAGTTCGGGGTCAGGTCAAAATTCAAATATTTGTATAATTGCCTACAATATTAGAAAAATCTGTATGAGATTTAATATACATGTGTGCGAAACAAATATGCACTACCGCTACTGAAATGCAACATACATTGGTGTAGTAAATTTAATATACATGTGTATTAAATTTAATATGCAGGTCAGTATAGCAGTGTGCATGGAAACTCAAAGTGCTTTCATTTCTTTAAATCTTGTCAAATATTCGCAATTAAATTAATAATCTAGCATTCCTCGACTGAATTGTTATTTATAATGAAAGTGCGACGTACGCGTGGAACTTTTTTCAAAATCCAGTCTAAATAGTAGAAATTTAATGCTAGTACATTTGATTGTAGGTTAGGTCTGTTATTTGTTTGCTTAGTTGATCTTTTCGACTTAAAATCCAGTCATATTTTTGATTAACTGGAAGAAGGTATCATGCTTTATTATTTATTATTATTTTCATATTATTTTATTATTTAGAGTCGAAAATTCATGTTGAACTTATTTTGAATTTGTGTAAAATGGAATTATCTGATTTTTTTGTAAGTGATTAACATGAATGTATCTGAAATTTAATATACACACTCTTAACGGCGATTTCATATGATTGATATATTAATTTTAATACACATGGGTATGTTAAATTTAATATTATTTTTAACAGTGTACGAATGGCTACTGCATATTCGAAATTTATTTGTTCGTTCAAAACAGGATTTCATTGGATTTCGAATAGCTACTTTCTTAGAGAAGACAAAATGTATGAAAAGCTAGCAGCAACAGGGAATTTTTAGACAAATTTATATTTTGGGATCAAGTTAAAATTCAATTTATTTCTTTATTTAGAACAGAGTCTCTTTGGATTTCGAATAGCAAAACAATATATACAGGTAGTAAAGTGAGTTTAAGGGTAAATGGGAAACTGAGTGACTGGTTCGATATTATGCAAGGCATGAAACAAGGATGTGTTATGTCCTCATGGCTATTCATCATATTTATGGATAAGTGTCGAAGAACGAACCTCTTCGACGAAGAAGGTGTAGATCTCGAAACAGTGAAGGTGCGTAGGTTAGCTTTCGCAGATTACAAGATTGTTATGGCAGAATAAATCGAGGACTTGCAAAGAATGTTGAATAAAGCTAATACAAGCATAAAGAACATGGGCCTCAAAATTAACGTAAATAAAACAAAAATCATAGTGTTTGAAGGGAAAACTGAGAAAACAATGTGCAACATTGTCCTAAATGATGCGAGATTAGAACAAGTTGACAAGTACATATATCTAGGTAGTCTATTCACTAACGACGGAAAAATAGATGGGGAATTAGATAGGCGCATAAATAAGGGTAAGCAGGTTATCGGTAGAGCAAGGTCCACCCTCACAAATAAAAACATATCAAAAAAAGCTAAAATGGCCATACGCAATTCCATATTCGTACCCACTGTACTATACGGTAGCGATACATGGACCTGCCAAGAGAAGGACAGGAGTAAAATTAACGCTCGAATTAACGCGATTGGCATGAAACCTCTGCGCACAATATATGGGAAAACACTGATGGACAAAGTCCCGTAACGAGATAATCCTCAAAGAATGTGGTGCAAAATAGACAATAGTTGACAGGTTGACACATGAGAAAGAAATCAGTTAAGATGGTTCGGTCATCTTGAAAGATTGAAGGATGAACGACTGACCAAACAAGTGTATAAAGGTAATGAAAATGGCAGAATGCCCAGAGGTAGACCGCCGAATGAATGGTTAAAATCTGCGAATGAGACATTAATCCGAAGAGACATAAGAAGCCATAGAAACACGATAACTTGCATGAAAAAATGCATGGACGTGAAGGAAGCTAGAGTAGTATGCCAGGACAGAAAAGTGTGGCGACAAATAGTTTGTAAACATAGTAACAATAGAGTGAATGACGCCTGAAACAAAATACCTTGGATACTAATGGGCCCAAGTGAGGAACCACACATAACAATTTTGCGAGGCTCTTCACTTGGGGTGATCGCTAGAAAGATTGATCAGCAACCTGGGCCGGAGCAGTGTTGCGGAATGAACGTGTCATTTAAATAAATAACAGGAGAATTCCAGATCAATCTAAAATATCTATACCTAACACCTATATACCTATCTACCTTATACCTATATACCCACCTACACATTACGATTTTCCAATCGAGAAAGTCACGCCTACCCTGAAAGGGAAATGGTATAATAATAATAATAATAATAATAATACTTTCAAAAAAGGCAAAAAGGCACAAAAGGCTTGGAGAGCCAGGAGCAACAGGGAATTTCTCAGAAACTTTATAAATTAAAGGGCCAAATGAAAATTTATATTTTCTGATAATGGTCTATAAGTGGCTGCCGCTTCTTGGAAATTTCTTTTTTCATTCAGAGCGAGTTTCTTTTGGTTTCATATGCAGTCCAAGCTATCAATAAGACCGCTACGAATAAGACCGCTTCCCCTGATCCTTGCTCGAGCTGACTTCGAAATTCTAGTCAGCTGCTACGAATAGTGTCGCCGTAGAAATCGCAATTTTCATGATTTTCATGAGGTTTTCTTATATTATGAATTTTATAATGTCGAAAACTATTGTGAAATATAAAAATATCACAACTAATATTCGATATATCTGGATAATAGAAAAAAACTCTCCTAAAAACCATAAAATTTGCGATTTCTACGGCGGCATTATTGGTAGCGGCTGATCGGAATTTCGAAGTCAGCGGAAGAGTGGGGGAAGTATCTCGGTGAGCTCAAGCAAGGATGAGGGGAAGCGGCCTTATTCGTAGCGGTCTTATTGATAGCTTCGACCTGTATCTTCATTTTCCTATGGTGACTTATGAATGGCTAACGCTTATTTAGAATTTATTTTGCATTTATAACAGAGTCTCTTTGGATTTCAGATTTTTTTTTCGTCGATGGCCCATAAACGCCTACCGCTTTAATGATTAATAAGCCACCATCGGAAAATTCGAATTATCAGCTGACCCATAATTCCAAAATTTCAAATAAAGTATAAATCGGTATCAATTTTTAATTTTGAAGCCAGGATCATTTTTTTGTTTGCATTTTTTGTATGAGAAAGAAACTATGGATAAGACAGTGAGAGACGGATATTGTATTAGGGGGGGGGGGGGGGGGAAAAAACCTGGTGCAGAGCCCAGAGAGTGGTTTACAGCACTTCTACCAAATCGTAAATATAATTCCGCCATTGCGAAGGATCGGATAGGCCATCGCATAAGTTATTATTGCCATCGCGAGAGGCAGAGGATAGGCGAGTGTCTTTATTTTTATAAAAGCCTTACGTTCTTGATTTACGATTTTATGGTCTTCAAGAGGGAGGTGGAGGCAGGTCAGTACTTGGTTAAGTTGAAGTTAGTGGATGCCATACCATGCGGAAGGTTTGCACATGGATTCCATTGCGTTCGCATTAACGGTACAGTTTAGTGGATAAGGCACATGCTTATATCTTGGCCGTGCATACTTTGCATTTCAATTTTTACTCGAGAAATGTTTTAAGTAAATTGAAAACGCGCTTAGAATTTTTTTTTTAATTCAAAAATGGGAAACGAAATGGCTTGAAAACATATTCTGATTCTTTAGTAATTCCTTAGCATATTCCAAGAAGAGCAAATTTTTTACTGACTATGAAACATGTTTTTTTTCAAAAATAAAGTTTGAATCGTGAGCCCTCTCGCGGCATTTTTCGCCGAAAGCATCGATTGGCTATATCTCATTGACGCCATTCATCGCGGGAAAATTCAAATGATCCAAATTATGTGAATTTTATATTTTTAAATAGAAATTTGTTTTTGTACATGTGTCTGAATGTATAAATGTTTTAGCGGATTTACATGCATTATTATGAAATAATAATTACGAAGAAAAGAATTAAAAAATGTTTGCAACTTCCGCCATATGCCCACGTGTTTCTATATTCTACGGTTACGAATAATACCATTTAAAAAGTTTATTGAAGCAATCGATTTTGTCTTTCATTCGATCTATTTTCAATTTGATGGCAAATTTTATAAACAAAAATTTGGAACACCAATAGGATCTGTTCTCTCACCTATTTTAGCAGAAATTGTAATGGAAGATTTAGAAAATACAGTTTTTAACAAAATGGAAAATCTAATTAATGAAAAATTAGAAAAAGTAGGGTTTAAATGCCTTTTCTATGCGAGATACGTCGATGATTCTGTTCTTTGTGTAGAAGCTAGCAAGATTAATATACTGTTAGATTCATTTAATGGTATACATCCCAGATTACAATTCACTTCAGAAATTGAAAAAGAAAATAAATTAAATTTTCTAGACTTAACTCTGATTAAAACAAATGAAGGTAGAATTATAACTGATTGGTACAGGAAGCCTTCATTTTCAGGACGAACATTGAGCTTTCTGTCAAATCATCCAATACAAATGAAAATTGCAATTGTTAAAAATATGGTAGATAGGGCTATAAAATTATCACATCAAAGTTTCCATAGGAAAAATATTGAAATTTGTAAACAGATCCTTTTTTTGAACCACTATCCACCCTTGTTCATTGAAAAACACATAAACAACAGAATCCATCAGATTAATCAGAAAGACAACAATGTAATTAACACAGATACTAGAGATTTTGATAAATACAACACGGTTGTTTTACCTTATTTTGATAAAATTTCAAAGTGTTTGAGATCTTTACTAAGTAAAATGGGTTTACATACGATATATAGAATTCCATTCAAAAGTAACAGAACTGTCAAATTGGGAAAAGACGTACGTGACAAAATGGAAAAACAAAATGTAGTGTATAAAATAAAATGTAGGTCTTGCAAGGCAGTATATATAGGCCAAACTAGGAGACCACTAAGAATAAGGAGAGATGAACATCAAAATAATCTTCGAAGGAGTCAGAAATACCACAGTGTGTTGTCAAAACATAGAATCACACATGGACATGAGTTTGATTGGGATGGCGTTAGAGTCCTATACAATGAAAGAAATCAAAGAAAAAGGGAATTCATGGAAATGTTATACATAAAAAGAGAGGGAAACAATGCAATCAATTTGAAAAAAGACCTTTCGAAATATAACAAAGCTTTTGATAGTTTTATTAAATTTTTATAATAAATTTGTTTAATTGTAAGGTTCTGTTCATTCTCAATCAGGACAAGTATTATTGACATTAATGATTTCAGAAACATTACTGATTTACACTTGTACTGAAAATTAAAAGTTTGAAATCAGTCCAGAAGAAAATTAAAACAATGTAAATAACAGTATGATAAGAAATTTCAGTTTCATATATGCATACATTACGAATATTAAGCATAAGATAGGTAAATATGTTCTTAGTATCCTATAAAATGATACCCTGATGAGGAGATCTAAAATGATCTCGAAACATGTTGGTTCCCAAAAGTAGTATAAAAAAGACGGAGAAAGAGAAAGGAAATGAGAGTGAGGATGGCTTGGTTGTCTCTTTTCCAATTCTCTCCCTCTTTTTTCCTATAGTTATATACTTGTCTCTAATGAGCCGATTAAAATGTTTTTTTGGAAACATATTTTGAGGCCTTTCTATGCAATTCTTTTTCATATATTGAGCTGTTCGAATATGTTTTTTTCAAAAGAACTGAATTTTGGTTTCATAATGTCTCTGAGTCTTTTTGTTCAAAAATGGAATTTTTGCACAGATTGACTTGATAATATTGTGTTTCTAAATGTTCTCCTTAAAAAATTTTAACAAACAGAGACATTAAGCCATAGACCTTGATATTTATTCCTTTGGGTTCGGATTTTAATGCCATTCTCAGGGAATAGGTTTCTGGGTCAACCCTCAAAAATTTTGTTTGGATCTTTATCCACCCTGGAATCACATCCAGGCACATAACGCTTCTTGGCTAATAATGTACATTCTTTGGGAAATGCACTGATTTCCACTTCCATTTTTTGGTTTTATTTTTAATTACGATTGATAGGGTTTTTATTGAAGTTCGGATTTCAGGATTTTAGATTTCTCATTTGTAATCATTTTTTAGGTTAGGTTATACAATCAGCTATCATTTCGAAAGCCGTAAAGGCCACGGTACCAATTAGAAGCGTTCTTTTCTCCCCCTGTTTTCAGGAAACCTTCCCTTTTTTCGTTTTTCGCTTAAATGCGAACTGATTCAATAGAACCTAATAAGAAAGTCTGAATATTTTTGGTTAAAAGTTAATTCTTTTTAATGATAAGTGTATTATTATATTTTTGGCTCAGAATTCATCTCTGTTGGTTCAAAGTTCTTCTATTTGGTTGCTAATTCTATTATTATATTTCGTTGAAAATGCAACTATTTAGTTAAAAAGTCATCTTTTGGGTTCGGATCATGTGACAAGCTGCAAGTCACATTGCAGAATGTCACATTTGCGGCATGTCACATTCGCGGCACGTCACATTGCAGCATCTCTGATTCGTCGAAATTTAAAGTCCGCTAAAAAGTATCAGAACTGAGTAGTGCGATTTAAAATAATAATGTGATCAATCACAGCGGTGTACTCTCCATTCCTCTCCCCCACAAGACGTTGGCAAGGGGTCAACTTGCCGCGAATGTGACTTTCTGCAAATGTGACATTCCGCAAATGTGACATTCCGCAATGTGACGTTTCGCAATCTCCAAATGGCGAAATGTGACTTGCCGTTTATCACTTGACCCGACCTTTATCTTTTTTGGACGAAAATTCAAGTATTTGGTTAAAAGTTGCACTACTTTTTTAAAAATTCATTTTATTGGTTGAAGATGCAACTATTTTATAAACAAAATTTTTTGTTTAAAAATTAATTTTCCTAACTGAAAATTTAAGTATTCCATTTCGGGCTGAAAATTGATCTTGAAAAACTATTTCGTTGAAAAATTAACTTAAATATACTTTTTAGTTGAAAATTTATATTCTTGTGTTGAAGATTCAACAATTTGGTTCAAAGTTTTTTCTTCTGACAAAAAAAATGTAATTGAAAATTCTACTTTTTTTTTAAAATTCGTCTATTTTGTTCTAAAATTTAACTGTTTTGTTGAGCTTGCGTCTTTTTGGATAGAATATTCGTCCTTTTTCATTAAAAAATGTATCTTTTTTGGCCGAAATTCATCTTTCCTGGTTGAAAATTCAACTGTTTTCTGAAAGATGTATTTTTTTGGCATGAAAACTCAACTTGTTGGTTGAAAATCAACTTTTTAGTTGACAATTCATAATTTTGGGTTGAAAATTCAACAATTTAGTTTAAATTTTCCTTCTCATAAAAAAAAATCTTGATTGAAAATTCAATTACTGTGTTAAAAAATCAACTATTTTGGTCGAAAATTCAATGAATCGTTGAAAATACGTATTTTCGGATGGAACATTCGTCCTTTTGGATTCAAGAGTTCATCTTTTTGGGCCAATAATTCATCTTTTCTGGTTGAACATTCAACTTGCTTCTAAATAGTCATGTTTTGGCTTGAAGATTCAACTGTTTGTTTATAAATTTAACTAGTTTATTGAAAATTCGTCTAATTTGCTTGAAAGTTCAACTTTTTGGATGTAAATGCAACTGTTCAGTTGATAATGATTTTTCTGTTTAAAATTTAAATATTTAGTTGAAATGTCATCTTTGTAAGTTGATAATTTAAGTATTTGGTTAAAAATTCAAGTATTTTGGTAAATTTAATAGTTTTCTTCATTCTTTAATACTTTTGCTTGAAAGTTCAACTATTTTCTTGTGAATGCAAATATTTGGTCTGAAATTAATTTTGTTTGTATGTTGAAAATTGAACTATTCGGTTAAAGATTCATATTTCCATGCCCCGTACATTAATTTGAATAAAAAGAATTTATTTCCCTATTTTTATTTAAAAAATCACCCCGTTTCCCCCGTTTGAGATCATTTTGGA
Organism: Andricus quercusramuli; assembly: GCA_932178445.1. Classification (NCBI taxonomy): domain Eukaryota; kingdom Metazoa; phylum Arthropoda; class Insecta; order Hymenoptera; family Cynipidae; genus Andricus; species Andricus quercusramuli. The sequence continues at coordinate 2,821 of CAKNXH010064281.1, read as the reverse complement.
CTGCAAAGTCTGTAATTGGTTTTTTGGCCTTTTAATAATCAATTCTTTTTTGTTTTGTTTCAGGTACGTTTTTGTCACTGCTCTACTAAATCTTCTTAATTGGGGTGAGAAAAAACAATTAATCTCTATTCAAAATTTCAACTATATAAGTTTGCAAAGAATACCTAATCATTTTCGCTTGGAGCCAAACTCTAATATTAAATAAAAACCCGGCACTAAATCTAATAAACGTCATCCCGCGGTTTGGAAATTATCGTCACGTCTGAGAAGAATTCAATCACATGAAACATCCTTGTAACAGTTTTTTCCCGCCAAAAACTGGTCGTCAGTCGCCCTGGAATGCAGGGAAGACCCAGCGCGAATTTCTCGAATGACAATTATTCAAAATCCTCGATTTTTTGCACGGATTCTGATTGCGGGCCGGAATGTGCATCGACTAACACTAAGGGAAAGTCGAGCATCCGATGATGGGTTAGAGGGTTAGACTATGGAGGAAGAGTAAAATAAGAGCAAGGAAAGGCACGCGGCGCTTGGTTTTGCGCCTATCCGAAGTATGGGAGCGCTCAATTAATTTCACAACGAGTTGCACATTCGTCTTCCAGAACCTGCAGCTGCGCTTGAGCCCAGGGAACCCCCGGGGTGTGTTTTCCCTTGGACGTACATCACCAGTGTTACACTTAGAACACTTTATTGCGCCTTTGCCCTGGCTTCTTCCTTCCCTGCCCGAATCATGTAGCTGTTGCGGTTTTTTCTCTTACAGATGTATTAAGTGTGTATTCATTTTTCGACGAAGGAGACAAAGTTTCGAATATTAATGGCTTCTCGTCTTTTAAAAAAGAATTTAATGACGATTCTGCTTAGTCTATAAAGATAAAATTCTTAGGAGCATTTTTTAATTAGAATGTCTGGTATTCAGTGGCAACATCTACACTGTTAGAAATTTATGTAGGAATTTTCACAGACGCGTCACAGAAGCTTTTTGCAGAAACCGTTTCGAAATTTTCCGAAACAGGAACAGAAATTTCAAGAGCGGTAACTCTATAAAGCTTTAGTCACATGTTTCAGAAAATTATGCCACAATTTAGGAATTTTTAGTTACTGTAACCAAAAATTTCAAGGGATTACAAATTATTTTCGGTTCATTAATTTTAATATAAAATATGTAGTCTATATTTGTCCTGGCAGTGTTAATAGTAAGCAAATATGAGTGAAGTTAATATAAACACATTTGATTCATTGAGTATATTGTACAAAAAATCATTTACATATTTTAAGACAAATATATACTGCTCATGATCACAACCATCATGCTTTTAATAGGAGAGCCAGCGACACTGGACCTTGCGTTATCGCAGATATTGATAAAAAAATTAGGAATGATAGTTTGCATGTAGGGTCATAACGAACCGCGCCATGCTGACCAAGCAAATCCTGAACCCAGGTACCTTGATTCATTATTGAGAGACTAATTTTCCCTCAAAATTAGCACGTTTGAGGAATTGAAAAAAAAAACTAAATCACGTGATTAGCGGTATTGAGCAATCATTCGAAATATCCAGTCCAGTGTCGCTGGCTCTTGGACTATTTGTCCACTTGGAACGCGATCGAGAACCGAGGAGTGTTCAGTTGCTTACTGCGCACTTCTTTCGATTACGATAACTTATATATTTCTGTTACCATTTACGAATTTCAGGAAACTATTTTTAACTTTCAGATATCGTTTCTGAATGCTAAAAAAAAGTTCGTAAATTTGTAAGTTTTCAGCAACCGAATTTCGTAAATTTCAGTCACTTTAGTATCCTAAATGTGTCGGAATTTTCCGAACATTTCTAACAGTGTAGAGAAATATTTAGGGCCTTTCAAAAACTGCGTCGCACTGTCGTGAAGGGGGGAATTTCGTGACGATTTGTGACATAGGTGGGAGAAGATTTAACGTAGAATGTGAAATCATACATGGAAAATATGAATGTGAATAACAATTTATTGAAATATATACAAAATAGTTCAATCTTCAACCAATGAAATGAATTTTGAACAAAGTAGTTCAACTTCCCACAAAGTAGTTCAACTTTCCACCAAGTAGTTGAATTTTCAACCAAGAAGATTAATTTTCTACCAAAAAAAAAACGAATTTTCCTGAAAATACATGAATTATTATCAACAAAATTGTTGAATTTTCATTTAAAAACGGCCAATTCCAAACAAAAATATAAGAGTAGACTTTTCAACTAAAGCAAATTAACTTGCAATGAAAAATAGTTGGATTTTCTTATTGGGTTCTATTAATTTAGGTCGCAAAATTTTAATGATTTTATTCTACAAGTTAAGCATCTTATTTAAAAAAATAATCTTTATCGTTGTTTCGATTAAAGCCGAACTACATTATTAGAACCCAATCAGAAAATCAAAATAAAAGTATATCTACTATTATATTTTTGGTTTAAAATTATCGTTTTTAAGTTGAATGTTCAACGATTTGGTAGATAATTCATGTATTTTGTTGAAAATTCGTCTTTTTTGGTAGAACATAAAGCTGCTTGGTTGAAAGTGGAACTACTTTGATCAGCGAATTGATTTTATTAGTTGAAGATTTAACTAGTTTATTGAAAACAAAAATTTGTAATTTTTCTGTACTAAAACGTTAATTATTCAATTTTTTGTTAAAAATTGATCGTTTTTAGTCGAAAACTCTACGATTTGGTTGGAAATTCAACTCTTTGGTGCAAAGTGGAACTACTGTGTTAAAAATTTATTTTATTGGTTGAAAATTGATCGTTTTTAGTTTAAAATCCTACTATTTGGTTGAAAATTAACTTTTTTT
>CAKNXH010064280.1:92428-138458 GCA_932178445.1 Andricus quercusramuli | reverse complement strand
CCCCCCCCCCCCCTCAACCTAACCAAACATGGGGGGAAAAAAATGTATAAGAAAAAGGGAAAATCGGAAAGTTTTTCGAAAACAGAGGGAAAAGGAAAAATTCTTCAAAAAAAAAAAAGGAGGAAAAAGGGGAATAGAGGAATGAGTCTGAAATACGAACGTGTTCAAATTTATAAAGTTATTATTGAACTGTACCATTGCAGGGTTGTCTTTCGTAATGTATAGTTTCTGGACGGCCCCTTTATATGGACTGAAAATCACTATAATTTATCAAAAAAATGTTTGAACTTTTTAAGTTTTTGAAATGGAAATGTATGAATGTATTATGAGATGAAAAATGAAATGTGAGGAATAAGGGGAAGAATATAAACGAATAAAAACTGTAGAAAGATTAGATTTGTCTCTACGAAACCCCGGTCCGAAATTTCAAGCTTTTTCTGATGAAGGGGACCCTTACCTCAAGATGTCATGCACATTGCCCGAAGGCAGATGCTGTACTTTAAATTTATACCATACGTTTTCACCCAATCTGTACGTTGCGCAATTTTCTCACTTCGTCTCAAAAACTTTTATATAGGTATTTACCAAAATTGAATAAACAGAATTTATTTGCCTTGTCAATGGCAGAATTGTCTACCTTTCTACCTGCCGATTTATCGATTACGGTGTATAGTATTTATATAGTATAATCTGTAAAGAAAAAGCGATTTACTTGAAATTTACTGTTGGATTTCGAGACCTGACAAATTTTATAGTAGGTCAAGTGTAAAATTGTTGAATTGAAAGGGTTGTAATTTAATAAAAAGGTATTATCTGATTGATGATGATTTGATCGTGATAAATCGGTTGAAAAATTATATTCTAATAAAATTTCCGGGTTATGATTTACCGCATTCATAAATTTAAAGGGTTTAAAAATTAACAATGTAAAATTAAAAGCAATACAAATTTGCAACCATGTAATTGACAAAATTGTAATTAGGAGTAGTTGAATTTTCAACCAAAAACCATTTGCTACCAAAAGAAATGGATTTTTAACCCAAACAAAGTTTCAACAACAAAATATTAAATTTTAAACAAGCAGTTGCATCAAGAACATAGTTCCACTTTTAACCAAATACTTAAATTTTCAAGCCAAAAAGATTAATTTTTTCAACTCAGATGAATTTCCAACCAAGAAAGTTGACTTTTTTACCGTAAAAGATACATTTTCAATTCAAATGGATAAATTTTTAACAAAGTAGTTAAATTTTTGACCAAAAAGGATAACTTTATTAAAAAAGTTGAATTTCCAAACTACAAAGTTGCATTTTCAACCTACAAAGATGCATTTTCAACCAAATGGTTAAAATTTCAAACAGAACAGATTAAAATTCAACCGAAAACAGTTAAATTTTTGAGCCAAAAATACGAATTTTTTTAAAACACAGTTTAATTTTAAACTAGAAAAGCTGAAGTTTCAAGAAAAAAGTTAAGTTTAAACCAAGAAAGATGACATTTTCACCATAAACGATGAATTTTTCTACCAAATGACAAATTTTCAAGAACTAGAATTAAATGGGGGAAAAAAACGAATTAAAAAAAAAAGTTAAATCCTCAAAAAATTAGATGAATTGGCAGCTAAGAAAGATGAATTTTTAACCAGATAGTTGAATTTTCAACCAGAAAAGATATTTTTTGTACCAAAAATGGAATCATCAAATTTTCAGTTCACAAAATAAATTTTTTAACAGAAAAAATACTTATTTTTAACCAGTTTAATTTAACCAAAGGAGAGGAGTCTTTAACCGAATAGTTGAATCCCCAATCAGAAGGAAGTACTTAAAAAAAAAAAATGATTTTTCTAACCAAAAAGATGAATTTTCAACAAAATACAATTCCTTACTACACAATTGAATTCTAAATCTGTAAAGAGCACATTCTCACCAGAAAAAGGAATTTTTGAAGTTTTCGCAATAAAAATTTGAAGCTTTTTGAGCGTTTCAATAATAAATTCTGAATTAAAAATTTTCTAAGCTCAAACATTTAAAGTTTAGAATTAAAAAAAGTTCCATTTTCAGTGTCTTCATTTGCAGATCATTTTCGAATACTTCAAATGAAAAAATTTTCGCAGCTTTAAAGAGTTCAACTTTTTTATTTTAAATGACCGTGAAAATCTTTTGCGAACCGGAAAAAAGTGTGAAATGACCGGGATTTTTTGTCCTCGATTCAAACGGCCACCCTGATTTTTTTCTCGATTTTGAAGCCTTGTTCCAAACTTTTGTTTTTAGTATATTGTCTGCCAAATGTCTACATATTGAATTTGGGCAAGCCGAGAAGGTCGTAAACTGTAATGTACTCTAAACAGTATAAATAAAGAAGCCTAATTTAAGGGAACGTTAGGGAAGGTCAGGCTGTACTTTTCCCGTGGGGAAAACAACATTTAGGGGGTGAACAGAATGCTTGAGAAATTCTATAAGAATAAGTAACATTGGGGTGACTTAGAATGGCACTGCAATGACTGGGAAGTGGATAATGGAACCTGGAAGGGAGTGGAAAACATACATTATTTATAATTCCCTTTCATTCATTAGAATCCAAAGTTCACAAATAATTTTTCTACATTTTTCAAAAATTTTCAACATTTCACACGCTTCAAATTTCTACATGTAGTACGCCACATGAAAGTTCACTTGCAATGAATCAACCTTAGCCCCCCCCCCCCAACTTAACGGAGTCCTAAATTCTATCAAAACATAGGAAAGAGGGTGACTTTTTACGCAAATAAGGTAATAATGAATGAATAAATTCTTTCAAGTAAAATTACTGTAAAAACCATATTGAATGCAATATGAGAAACAAATAACAAATTACATTAATTTTCTACCAAATAATTGAATTTGCAACTTATAAAGGATAAAATTCTCACAAAAAATGGAATAGCGCAATTTTCAGATAAAAAAATTGATTCTCACAAAAAAAATTCAACAAAAAAGTTCAATTTTAAACCAAAGAGGTGAATCTTAAAATAATATATGATTTGAAAAAAAAAACCGTTCAACTTTAAACGTAGTAGTTGAATTTTCAACAGCAGCAAAATAAATAAAATAAAAATATCAAGGCTTGTCAAAAAATGGCTAAGAGAAAAATTATAGGTCTTTTCAAAATCCACAATTCTTCGATTGAACTTTTTTACTTATCTGTCGTCGTTTAGATTAAAATTAGAATTTAAAATTGTATATTTTTCGATGCATAAACCCAAAAAGACGAATCCTATCAAAAAATGGTTAGAAAATATTTGTTAATTTTTTTGTAATTCATCTAAATATTCAAGTGACCCCAGGTTTATCAAAAAAAATTTCTGGTGAAAAACGAAAAATATATGTCTCATATTTTGCCTTAGGAAAAAATATATTTCAACCCCAAACAATTCCGTGACATCACCAGGGCCTGATTGCCCGACTCCATGAGAAATCGGTCCTTACTACTACTTCCTCACCCCGTATGAAAAAATTAACCCTTATTTTTCGAATGGAAAAAATTCCTTGGGATCCAAGGCAACTTTTCTTAGAGATTCGTCATGGTATTTTTTTTAGTTTGATCTGAAAATGCTGATATCTTTGGCTTTAAAAAACAATTTCTCAGTTTCTTATAAACAATTTTGTAGAAATTGTTGATGTCCCCAGCGATTACTTATAAACAATATTTGGAAATATAAAACATTTAGAAATATGCTTGTCTAATTTTTTATACTAATGGTATAAATATTTGAAAGATGAAATCAAAATAAGAATAAATCTATAAGCATTTTTGTAAATTATAAAGGGTCTATTGTGTGTAACGGATTCGACCTTCGGTTCTTCGATCCCTGCCACAATAATTTTATATAATGTATACATAAAAATCAAATTTACGGGTTGGTATTACATGCTCATGAATATATCCAACAATATATGCAATCAAGGGCCTCTGTCAACTTTGATGACAGAGTCACGTGTGAATGAGCCTAATTTGAAACTAGATATTCTCTTACCCCCGTCCGCCCTAAAACCACCCGACCAGTTAAAATAGGGTCCCAGAAATTCGGTTATTTAAAAAAGTGCAATTTTTATACAAGAAAGTATTAATATAAAATGTTGCATTAAAAAAAATAAATATAGATAATTTTTATTATTAATAAAATGATATTTTTTAAAATGTAGAAAAATTGGAATTTTTCTAGTACATTTACCCCAAAAATTACTTAGGACTTGCAAAAAATTATTTTCAAAAACAAAGTGGAATTTATTGATACTTTTGTGCTAAAAAACGTCCCATCAGCACTTGTAAAGAGGTCGAAAAAAAATAAAATGGAACTGTTCTAGCACTTTTATCACTTTTTGGTCTTTAAAAAAAGGTTTGATTTATAATTTTACTTGAATTCATCTCTAATCTCTATAATTCATCTCTTTGGTTGCAAATTTAACTATCTCGGTGAAAGTTTGTTGTTTATTATTTGAAGGGTGGCAGATCATAAGGAGGTAAGGGACAAAATGGCAATTTTACAGGAGAGGAAAAAAACATTCTGTAAAATCGACTTCACAATTGAAACGAAAAACAAAAATACTCTTCCGAGCTGACGCATTCCTGAATCGATAGCAAAAAATGTTGATAACATATAACTTACCAGTTATGAGGTAATATAGCACAAAGTTTAAATTCATTTTGTGGCTCAAACGTGAAACATATATTTATTTTAGGTATTACATGAAGTTTTGAAACAGGAATATGAATAAGAAACGGTCTTAAGGTTTGAGGTCCCTTACCACTTTTTGTGCAACTAATTTTTTATTGTTAACATAAAAAATGCTATTTCGAACAAATTCTTTTAACAATATGTGTATTGGATTTTATAAGAATTTTCTATGGAAAAAAAAAAGTTTTGGGAAAAATGTCCCTTACCTCCTTATGATCTGCCTACCCTTCATTTGAAAACTAAATTATTCTGTTGAAAATTCGTTATTCTTTTTGTTGGAAATTTGTTTTCCTCTTTGTCAAAAATTAATTTTTTTTCTGAAAATTTAGCTATTTCATTTTTGGTTGAAAATGGATCTTTTTCCCGAAAATTCAACCGTTTAGAAAATTCATGTATTCTGTTGTAAATCCTGTTTTTGTTCTGAATAAAGTTTTTTTTACTAAAAATATAACTATTTTATGTATAATATTCATGTATTTTGTTAGAAAATTTATTTTTTCAATTAAAAATTTACTTTGGTTGAAAATTCAAGTGTAGAAAATTCAGCAGTTGAATTTTCAACTACATTTCAAATTGAAAATTAATCGATTTTACAACTTAAAAGTCGACTATTTTCAAATATAAAGCGTTTAAAATGATAAAATTTGGAATTTGAATTGCTAAAAAGTTACACAATATCGAAGTTATAGCCTTTAAATTTGATAATTCACATAATACAAAACGTATAAATTGAAAATTAATTGAAAAATTTCGAGAAAGCATTAATAACTGAATATTTTTAAAGTAGCTTTCCAATTAACCAAGCATTATTATACCATTTGGCCATATCCCTTTCTGGGTAAGCGTGATGGGAGGGGGTATATATTTTTAGATTGATCTAGAATACCGTGTTGTTTATTTAAATAACACGTTCGTTGCGCAATGCTGCTTCGACAAAGGCTGCTGATCATGCTCTCTAGCGATCACCCCAGGTGAAGAGCCTCACAAAGTCATCATGTAAATTGTAAAGCTCCCCACCTGAACTCATTAGTATCCAAGGTCTTTTGTTTCAGGCGTCATTCACTCTACTGACACTCTTCCTCATGCATTTCATATAAACTATTTGTTGTCACACTTTTCTGTCCTGACATACCTCTCACAGTTTCCTTCACATCCATTCCATGCATTTTCTCATACAAGCTCTTGTGTTTCTATGGCTTCTATGTCTCTTCGAATTAGGGTCTGCCTCTGGGCACGCTGCCATTTACATACTTTGATGAACTTGGTTCTTCATTCAATCATCTCTCATTCTCTCAACATGCTCAAACCATCTTAATATGTAAAACGGAAAGAATTTACCGACAAAATAAAACCATGCCAGAACTAGGCATTCAAAATTGAATTGTTTAAAATTTGTTAATGTTCCAAATGAACAATCAAACAATGCTTCTTAAAATATGTTGGTTTTTCAGTAATTAAACTGTACAATTTAAGCTTGAAATCATAGTAATCTTGTTTTATACCTTTTTTAAATTGGCAATGCAATATTTCCCGCGCACTCTAGCGCGCCTGTAATATTGCTATTTTCATAATAATCATTAAATAATAAAAATTCACAAAGCCATGTAAATTGACGAAGGTGGTAATGCCAGGAAGATCATTAACACCACTTCCGAAATGTTCTAAGAAGTGTATATAATTTATGCGAAAAACTTGCTCAATAACGGTAAGTGAGTGTCTGGGCCTGGGTCTGGGATCTAGGTTCAGGCCCGTTCAATTTTCTGTCTTTCTTTTATTCTTGCTTCTGCTTTTTAATATCTTTTCCTCCGGTCCTCACTCCCTTCGAGACTATGCAACCCCTCTGCAGCCTGTCTCGTGCCAACTGCTGCATCTTTCAAACAGCCCCTGCGGCTTCTTCGACTCCAACTTCGATGACTTTTATCATTTATCATTGACTGATTCCAACATGAAAAAAATCTGGACAAAATGCAAAACGAGACGTTGACATTCTTTCGATGAGACCGAAGCTCGAGTTTGAATCCACACAAAAATAAACGCGTTTTGTTTTAAATTATATTTAGAGGTTCCGCAAGCCCCAGGAAATTTACCACGTTCAAAATTAGCTATAGAATACAAATGAATAACTACTTTTCAAATATCATCCCCACAAGTCTGTTTGGTAGGGTCTCAAAAAAACTCATAAGTGAAAAATTGGGTTTTGCGAGTTTTTGGCGCTAATTATCATTTTTATGCGGATTTTTGAATACAAATTGCCTTTAATACACAAAGTAGTACTTTATACTGATAATTAGATATTTAAATACACTTTAAACAATTTATTATTATTTTTAGCAATTTTCTCTCAGAATAGATTCAGAAAGTCGCGGTTTTTCCCAATTTTTCAACTTATTTTCAACTTTTCAATTTGAGTGAGGTAATAAATAATTCAAGTTAACCAAAATAATTGTTTCAACAATTTGGTCTTATTTTTAATAATGTTGTCTTCGAATAATGCTAGAAAGTTGCGGTTTTTTTCTGAAATATTCAGTATTTTGTCCACTTTTCACTCAGAGCGGGGTAGTGAATTATTTCAGTTGACAAACATAATTGTTTAAAAAATTTCTTATTGATTTCAATAATATTCTCAGTAATCAAATAAATGTTGAAGAACTAATTTTTTAAACAATATAATATTATTTATAATAATATTCTCTCAGAATAATGCTAGAACGTTGCAGTTTTTTTCTAAAATTTTCACGTTTGGTCCACTTTTCAAGTAAAATGAGGTAATAATTGGTTCAAGTTAACAAAAACAATTGTTTAAACAATTTATTATTATTTTCAATAATATTCCCTCTAAATAATGTTAGAAAGACGCGGGTTTTTCTGAAATTTTCAACTTTTCGTCTACTTTTCAATTACAGTGTGGTGATAATTAATCAAATTGGGCAAAAATAATTGTTTAAATGAATTATTATTGTTTATAACTATCTTCTCTTATAAAAATGCTAGATAATTGTGGCTTTTTCTCAAATTTTTTACTTTTTTGTCAACTTTTCACTTGAAGGAAGGTAAAAATTAATGCAATTTAACACAAATAATTGTCTCAACATTTTTATATTGTTTATAACTATCTTCTCCCATAGTAATGCTGAAAAGTTGTGGATTCTTCTGAAATTTTCCACTTTTTGTTAACTAAAAGTGACTGTGGTAGCCCTAACTATTTTTGATAGTTACTTAAAGTGCTTCTTACATAAATTCGCTGACTTTTGCCATTTTTTTTCTTGAAATCTCTTACTTTTCCCTCTCTTCCTCTGACCAACAAAATTCCCTGACTTGTCTCGTATGTCCAGTTTTTTTTTGACCAGCGTCCACCCTGTTCAAATCCTGCTGTTAGTCATATCTTTAATTAAAAATGTCATTAGTAAACAGATTGTTTATTATCACTAATAATAAATCTAATCTCTACAATTTGATTAGAACACCTTACACTAGTCCCAGTCCTAATCTACCTGTAATTTTCCGACGTAAATTAATAAACATCATACTAAGTAGAACGAGCAGATAAAAAGCATTCGACTTGGTTGAATAACCTTTATTACCACCCTAAGGGTCCGAGTATTATTGGAGGGTGTATTATTCCCCATTGTATTCTCTCCTCAGTGTCGATTAATCGCAAAAAAATGCTCAGGCACCTCCAAATTGTGACAGTCAATATCGAGCCAAGGAATCGATAATGATGAATCCCAACTTCTTATATCCTTCCTTACTTGAACTTCCTTCCGCTCATCCGTTCGTCATCATCCCTCCTTACGAGGGGTTCGATCAATTTTTTCCCCTTCATCACATATTGCAGATTCTTCTCGCCTCCCCGATGCATCTGCGGCGGCTGAATCGAAAGAATGGCGAAAACGGCCAGGGTGGCTGTAAGTTCTTCTGGGGTGGAATCCTGAAAGAACAGATGATGATCCCGTTTAGGAAGCTGCAAAGGTGTTCCACTAGTTCTGAGACTACGGTTACGGGGTCATCACCGTCAGTGGTTCTTAGACGTACATGTAACATACATGCAACGTTCACCCTTGGTACTTGGCAGAAGGGTGGCTCACTGGCTCTTCGTATCTCATGGATATGGGGTTTTGGATAAAACCATGGCCCCTGCCGCGTTAATCCTGAGAGAGTAACGAGACATCACGAGTTTTCAGTTTTTTAGTTTTAAACATTTAATATCCATCAGTTCCAATTCGTAGGGTGAAGTCTTAAGTTGATGGCTCAGATCCGTTAATTTGGAACATGACCTTAACGGTTGAAATAGATCTTCATCTTTCAAGATGTCTACCCCATGAAGTTAAACTATTTTTCTAAACCGCGGAACTCTTAATGGACTAGTTCAACTCACCCCTAGATACTACCCCTACATGCTTGAAAGTAAATTCCAAAAAATGCATCTAAAGTTGTGAGTGTGGTTGTAACTGTCAACGTAGTAGTCAATTTAGTTGTCAACTGTTTAAAACCACCTTTAGAGAAAAATTATGTTTGGGTTTTTTTTTCTGTACCCTAAACATATTCTTTAGCAATATTTCATTCATCCACGCCTCAGATTGCATGGAGGCCACAGCGGCACGATCTCCCCACTTATTTTTTAGAATCTTAAGGAATGTGAATGACTTTCACAAGGTTTAGAGGATTTTATTGAATCTTCAAGGATATCAAAGATTTCGAGGGATTTAAACGGTATTTTTCAAGAGAATTGTAATGAATAAGTTTAATGTAATTCATATTGAAGGGATTTTAAATGAAGGGAATAAAATAAATTTTATTCCAAAGGATTTCTACGGATTTAAACAATTCCAGGGTATATAAAGGAACTCACACAATTGCAAAGGGTTTGAAATATTTTTTTATTCTAAAAGATTCCAAAGAATTTCAAGAGATTTGAAAAATGTCAAGGTTATTTCAATTCATTATAAAAATATTTCAAAGATTTCAAAAGGTTTCAAAGATTTCTAGGGAGTTGAACGGTTATTGTTTAGAGTACTTTGATGGATAAGTTTAGCCTAATTTATAATGAGAGAATTCTGATTTCTACTTTTTAATATTTACAAAGATTTCAATGGATTTTGAGGGACTTCAAAAAATTTCTAGGGTACTTTTGGGAATGAAATCAATTTTATTTTAAGGGATTTCAACCATTTCAAGAGGTATGAAGGAACTTTCAAAATTTCAAAAAGGAACTTACAAAATTTCAAAGGATTTTAAAGATTTTCAGATATTTTAAAAGATTTCCAAAATTTCAGGGAATGTCAACGGTTTTTTTAATGTTTTCCGGATATTTCAAGGAATTTAAAAGAATTTCACATGATTTAAGGGATTTTATAGGTCCTCTAAGTATTTCAAAGATTTTAGGGGATTTTACCAATTTCAAAGAATTATAGAGAAATTTAGGGAATAAAGTTAATTTATTTTATTTTTAAGAGATTTTAAAGGATTTCCACAGATTTATAAGTATTTCAACGATTTTAAAGTAATTTAAACGTGGTTAAAAGATTTCAAGGGGTTTCTACGCATTTCAATAGATTTTAATTGATATAAAAATTTTCCACAGGTATCAACATTTTAACATTAATTCCTTCAATATTGTTGTATTTATTCCAATTATAATTATCCCTTAATCGTTTTCTATCGGTATAAAAATATAGAAAATTCATTATAGAAAAATCATTATAGAAAAATCATTATAGGCCCATATTGACTTTCCTATAATATTTTATCGTAAATCTCAATTTTTTGTGATACTTAATTTATTTTTCAGAGTTTTTTCAAAAATACTAAATATTATTATTAAAAATTATTTGACTCAATTTGTTGAAGTCAGTCTTCCGCCGGTCAATAACTTAGGGTCCACTTATTTATTTTTGATCAGCAATCTCAGGCCTGCCTAAATCTATTGTTGATCACTTATCTGACCTCGATTGTTTTAAATTCAGATTGAAAAGAACTTCTTTTTATCATGAATAATTTTCGCAAAATAAGCAAAAGAAAAAGATTCATAATCAAAAAATAAAATCCAAAAAGAACCCAACTTTGCGGCTCATTAGAGACGAAATTAACATAATGAAAAAAGAGGGAAAAAGTCAACCAATAAACCAACCTCCCAATTTTCCCTTTTCCCGTCTTTTTTATACTACGAGGGAACCCACATCTTCGAGGTCAATTCAGGCCTCCTCATCAGGGATTATTTATAGCGATAACTAAAGGGTATGAATAATTAATATACCTGTGAAGAAAAAATTGTTTTCATTTAGTGTGAATTATAAATTAATTAAGTTGAATGTAAACAAAATTATTTTTCTAGAAATTGATTGTTTAATAGAAAGGAATTCTTTCAAATTATCTAGTAAAAGAAAATTACTTTAACCAATTAATTACTCTATCCCATACTTTGTTATATCTTGAGAGGTCCCTTTTTAAATTGATAGCTTTGTTGCCTTCTCTCTTTATAAATAACAGTTCCATAAATTCTCTCTTTTTCTGGTTTTTTTAAGATAGAGAATTTTAATTTCATTCCAATTAAAATCATGGCCATGTGTAATCTTATGTTTTGAAAGGACTGAGTGATACTTTGGACTTCTGTAAAAATTATTTTCATGTTCATTTTTTCTAAGTCTGAGCGCCCTTTGTATCTGCCCTATACATAACTTGCATTGCAATCATTATCACGAATTTTATAAATGACACATTTTTTGTCTAGCTTTTCATATATATCTTTTCTCAATTTTACAATCATATTGCTCTTAAAAGGAACTCTATAAATAGTATGTAAACCCAATTTTCCCAACAACAGTATCCGGCTGCAGGATACCTCTGGGACTTTGACAACAGCGCCATCTGATACGCGAACTATTGGGTATCTCGAAGTTATTTGGGCAAGGTTTATGACAAAAAGCAGTGAATATCAATTCATTTTAATCAAAAATGTTAATCTTCGGTTTAAAACTAATTGTTTACTATAAGATTTGTCGTTAATATTGAATTGAAATTCAAATTTCTTCCCAATAGTTCCAAGTTGGTGGCGCTGTCGTAGCTACCCAACAGGCGTATTACATGTATTATAATTATCTCTGTTTATTCTATTTTGATCATTATTTTTGTTTTTGATATCATTAATTCTGTTATGCGCATATTTTTCCATGAAATCAAAAGGCTGATGGTTAAGAAAAAGAATTTGTTTACATAGTTTGATATTTTTCTCATGGAAAACTGGATGTGATAATTTAAGGGCTCTATCAATCAAATACTTAATGATTCCTATCTTATTCTGAATAGAGTGATTTGAGAGAAAACTAAGTATTATTGATTTTTTAATAATTTGACTCAATAATTCTTCTAATTTTCTATTTGGAGAACCTATTGTTGAAATAACTGGTCGTAGAGTAGAGGGTAACCAGTTTTTTGAGCTTTAACAAGGCCATAGGCTATTTTAATTTTCCAAGTACTACAAATGACCATTCCCAGAATAGGAACAAGACGCATATCTAAAGAAAAAACATTTAAACAAATGGAAAAGGCAAAATGAATTAAACTTCCTGTAAGCAGGTGCCTTTAACTTTCACCAATTAGCATTTTCTTGAAAAAAAAGGAATATTTTCCGCCCCTTGCAGACTGCACATAAGATCGTAAGAAATACGATACATAAGATTTGAGAAGGAACCCCCTAACTGTCCTGGGATATCCCCTCATTCGGAAATTGCAAATATCTGGTCTGGGACTTTGATTTTTGGGAGACAGAGTGCAGATGGTTCTGCATTGTGATACGGGCGCGTGCCGAGTGTCGGGAATCGGGATAGTGTATGGGATAGTGTACCCGCCTTGGGTGTACCGCCTTGGGTGTACTAACACGAGAAGGAAGCCTGCGAAAAGTTTCCCTGTACATATATTTCGTACGAGTTCTGTGGTCCTTTGGGGCACGTGTGTATCTGTGTCCGGCACCTATGAGACTTCTGCGCAGGTATGCGCCGGTTGGAGTAATATATGGTGTTGCTATATTGACAGGGGTTGGAGAGTAAGGGGCCACTTACGTAATACCTGCTTACGGTACGGATCCAATTTGTGGTACCCTTACCCCCTATATGGTGTGACCCGAAATTCCCATAGCAGCCGTGTAACAAATTGAAGTTCAATGAATTGTTACCTATATATTTATTTAAACAATGAATAAACTTTTCTCAGGGTATCTACCTGATCGAAAAATCGAGAAGTGACTACGAATTTTGTTCACCGGAAAGAACAAGGAAATTGCAAGGAATTTTGGAACAGGGAATAAATAAAAGAAATATAAAAAAATAGTCTAAAGAATTACAGTTATCCTGACTTGGAACAGGGAATTTTGGAAAAGAATTATAATTTTGAAATTGGGACAGGGACAGGGAATTTCAGTAAAGAATTATAATTTTGACTTTTTAACAGGGCATTTCCTTAGAAACTGTAATTTTGACTTTGGGAGAGGCGATTTGCACAAAAAATTAGAATTTTTACTTTGGGATAGGGAATTTTCTAAAAGAAGTTCAATTCCGAGATAGAACTGGGAATTTCCGTAAAGAATTGTAATTTTTATTTGAGGTTCACTTTAGAACAGGAAATTTCGTTAAGAATCCAATTCAGAATTCGGCTAGATTTGAAAGTTTTCTCTTCCAAGGCAGTTAATATATTTCTACATTCTAATAGGAAACTTTTGAAATAAGTATTGTGACTCTAATTTCGAATTTAAAAAAATGTTTTGTTCGTATTTTCGCAATCAAACTTTGTTGTTACCACGAAATTTTTGTTATTCAAACAAAACTTTTGTTGACTCAAGAAAGGCTTGATTACTGTTTAATTAAACAACAAAAATTTTTTTACGTAAATATGATACAAAATTAGATTTCATATAGCGAAGGTGGCCACTGGACCGAGAAACCGGGATACGGTAAATTTATTTTTGACTGGTATTTTTACTATGTTTCAGTAGAAAAAGCTATAGTCACTTTACACTGAGAAATATGTTTGGTTAATTCGGACAACAGTAGAATTTGGTAGCTATAGAAGCAAACAAATTTTAATAAAAAAAGGCTTTTATTGACTCAAAAAAATTTGGTTGATTTAACAAAACGAGTTTTTGTCGCATCAACCAAAGTGTTTTTGAAATAACCAACATTTTGTCGAGACAACGAAAATATTTCGTTGCTTCTATGGTTTGGCATTATTCAGTTTATACGATTTTTAAATGTAAAATCATTCTACTTGCTTTAATTTCGAAATCTTTTCATTTTAATGACTTGGAAAAAATGGGTTGAAATGACCTATTTAATTATATTCTTAATTATATACAAAAATTGATAGAGATAATGAAGAATACATTGCTTTAATCCTCTTCCCCCCCCCCCCTAACATTACTTTTTTTGTGACTGACCCGAAATCCATATAACTTATCATTTTTTCTCACTTTGACACTGATAGTTCTTTTGTTGATATTTGGTATATTCTCTTTCCTCCTTATTATTTTTGAGACCCTTTTGCCCCTTTTATCCTAAGATTTTGGTCTATTACCAAATAAAAAATCTTGAAATGTGAAGCACCCTGTGTGAAATATAATAAGGGTGTTCTCGAAAATCCTTTTCTACGCGAACAAAATAAAATTTGCATAAAAATCGATGCTTAGAGGATATCAACATTGGTTTTTGACACGCGTCGATTCAATAAGAGATTTGAGCAACCTTCCGATACAGGTAGACATCTGGGTACCTCGTACATGGATATATAGATTGAATAAAAATCAGTGCATGGATTCGCAAATTAAAAAAATGATTTATAGGTCTTTATCGTTTGCTTAACACGCATAGTCTGAATCTAGATTTATTATGGGAGATTCCCCTTTTATGATAAATGACGAAAATTGAACCCTTCACTTTACAACCGATTTAACTCATGAATCTTCTCTATCGAAAAAAAAAACTAAGTTTAATCTTCATCCGTATTTCATGGTACAGATTACCCGCAACAAAAAATACCCAAGATGGGTCATCTTTACCCTGACATCTCGGGTATTCTGTGTTTACTCACGTTGTGAGCTGAATTGACAATGTTTATCTTGAAGGCATGGGTAATTTGACATCGTCTGCTTGCAACCATAAACATACTTCACATATTTATATTCGGACACACAGAGAGCATTTTTTTCACAATTAAAAATCAATATTTAATAAAAATATTGAAAAGACCAGTAGACAGAAAAATTAACATCATAATTTTTACGTATTAGCCTGGTCAAGAACCTTAGCATCTGAAATTTAATTTGAAACTTTCATCTTGGAACTATAATCTCACAACTATAAGGAATGATATTGACATTCTACTTGTAAGGGCTGTGAAGAAAATAATCTCGTCTCTCCGTAGCTTAGTGGTTTAGACTTTAGAGCATCAGACCGGCAATCTGAAAGACCTGGTGTTCGATCCCAGCGGAGCTAGAGAGCATTTTTTTCAGAATTAAAAATCAATATTTAATAAAAATATTTAAACGACCAGTAGGCAGAAAAATTGACATCCTAATTATTGTCACATGTTTACATCCAAAACAGCCTCAATAAAGATAAGACAACCGAGTGATTCCTTTCGTGGATCACAGAAAAAAAACAAAATTGAATTTAAACGTGAAAGTAATTTTTGTTGCAGGTAAAGATTACTCTGAAATCGCTGTAAAAGTTGATTTTTTTTCCATTTGTTCGGTTAAAAACGTGTAATGGTTTGTACGTTATTAGTTTGAAGCACTTTTTCAAAATGCCATATATGTATGTGATATTTTGATGTAAAAATAAAGGAGCGCATCGCTTTCCAAATCACAAAAAACTAAGGAAACTGTGCATAATGGCTTGTGCCTGCGTACAATGACAATTACTCGCAACTCCTGGTATTATATAAACTGTTTACCTGTGTGAACAGGTAATAGCAGACAGTTTACATCCTATTAAGGGTAATGTTAATTTTTTCCTATTCCAACAGGTAAAAATACAAAATTACCTCCAACAAAATTTACGCCTAGTTTTTTTTATATGAAAAATAATTTTTCAAAGATAACTAGTATTCATTTAGGCTGCTTCTAGTCTTCCCGAAAAATTGGTGGAGCTGAAAAAGAGAATGAACTACACGGAGAAAAAAATCGCACTGTTATAGTAGGTTGAACTCTTAATATTACAGCACGGAACTTCATGTATGAAATCTGTATGAATTCCTACCAATATTGGCATCAGGTTAGACAATTTTAGCATTAGATGGCTCATACCATAAAGAAACTTCGCCTTGCTATATTTGTAAAGAACTCACTCCATCAGAGTATGGGTACTCTTACAAAAGCGATGTTAGGCCACGCCTACCGGTGCTTGCTGTGAAGCTAGGCACGAAAGTAGGCGTGGCCTAATATCTCTTTTGTAAGAGAACTTCTTCCAAGGCGAAGTTCGCGCTATTTCCGCGAGGGATAACGGCTTCAAAAGTATTGAATGAAACCTGCGACAAAAGCATGACCAGTACTCTTACTATTATAGCCATATTTTTTTCTCCGTTTAGTAGTCCCGAAATTTTGGAAAGACTAGCCAAACGTATGAAAAATATTAATCCTGAATTTCGGGACGCTGAGTCACTTCGTTTTCACTGACATAATATAAAGTGTCAAGGAAAACCTAGAAATCAGGGAAAATTCAGGGAATTTTATTAGTCAGGGAAAAGTCAGGGATTTTGAAAAAAAATCTTACAAGAGTCAGGGAATTTCTGTAAGACGAACTTTAAATAACTGTCAAGGATAATAAATTTGAAATTGTTTAATTTTAATTTGAAATTGTTTTATTCCGTTTATAAAAGATTCTATGTTAAAAATTTTTCAAGATTGAGATTTTGGTCTTTGAACATTAATGACCAGGGAAAATGAAAAATTGGTTAGGGAAAAACTAGGGAATTTTGAAAATGAAGTTTCTCGGCTTTCTTGGTTGTAAATCTTTTTTGTTTTAAAATTCATCTGTTTAATGTAAGTAAAAATTTCATCTTTTTTTGGATAACAATGTAACTGTTTAGTTGAAAATTAATCTTCTTTAGTTGAGTATTCAACTATTTTGTAGAAAATTCATCTTTATTACATTGTTCGTTGAAAGTTTATCTTTTTTGTTTGAAAATTAAACTACTTGGTAGAAGGTTGAACCACTTTGTTAGAAATTTATTTATTTGTTGAAGATTCATAATTTTAGTTGAAAATTCATCTCTTTGGTTGAAAATTCGTTTTTTTTCTTCGAAAATTAATTGTCTTAACTGAAAATTCAACTGACTAGTTGAAGATTCATAATTTATTTAGTTGAAAATTCGTCTCTTACGTTGAAAGTTTAACTATTTTGTTGAAAATTGATCGTCTGTAATTGAAATTTCGACTACGACTACTTTAATGATTTTTTTAAAGGTTCATCTCCTGGGTTAAAAATTCAACTATCTGCAATTTCCGCCTTTTTTGTTAAAAATGCAGCGATTCAACTTTTTTTTACAAAAAATTCATATTTTGGCTTGAAAGTTCAATAATTTGGATGAACCTTTTTATGTCATTACTAAAAAAGCTTCATTTGTTAGAAAATTATGTGGGGCCATTCACAAAATATGTAATACGTTCGGGGTGGGGGTGGGGGAAGTTTCAAAGTATAATTTTCCATGTTGAGCACAATGAAAAAAGAATCACGGAGGGAGGTAAAGTTCTTAGAAAATGTATCACGAATTTTGTGAATTGCCCCTGTATTTTGATGAAAAATCGTCTTTGCTGTTAGAAAATCAAACTTCATGGTTGCAAATTCGTCGTTGTTGTTAGAAAATTAAACTACATGGTTGGAAATTTGTCTTTTTAGTATACACTCAGACCCCGATTTAGTACACTCCCCCCCCCCCCCCCCCGGTTCAGCAATTCTTAGAATTGCTGGCCCACGCCGTTTCTCAGCGAGCAGGACGAGAGACGCTTGCGACTCTCGCCTCGGAAAGACCGCAGCGCACGAGTACTCAGTCAAGTATATTGCGCAATATTATTCATTCCAATTAAAAACGGTTCAGGTGGCCCTGACTGTTTACGTTTCGATTGCTCCGATTTAGTAACAAGGCTATTTGCAGGTAACTCCCGACACTGTTATTAAATCGGGGTCCGAGTGTGTAAATTCATCGGTTTTGATAGAAATTTGATATTTTTTGGTTGAAATATCAACTGTTACCATTTTTGTTTAGAATTCATCTTTGTAGGTGAAAAATTCAGCTGTTTTATTAAAAAGTAAACTATTTTGTTGGAAAATTAATTATTTCGTTGAAAATTAAAGACTTTTGTTGAAAATTTTCACTATTTTATTTAGAAAATTTGTTTCAAATAAAACATTTGGTCGAAAATTTAACTTTTTTGTTGAAAATTTTATTCATTTTGTTGAAAATTCAAGTATTTTGTTAAAATATCATGTTTTTTGGTCGAATAATCAACTGTTTTGTTTATCATTCGTCTATTTGGACAGAAAATTCGTTGTTTTGGATTGAAAAGTCTTTTTTTTTCAATTCCAACTTTCTTCTAAAAAATTCAATTATTTGGTAAAATTTTAATCTGTTTTTTTTTTGAAAATGCGACCGTTTGGTTGATGGTCTATCTTTGAAAGTTTAGAATTTAACAATAATTTGTTTAAAATGTTAACTATTTTGTTGAAAATTTGTCTACTTTCTTAAAAAGTAATCATTTTTGTTTATGGTAGAAATTATTGTATTTTAACCCAAAATTATTTTATTCCGTTTATAAAACATTCTTTATTATAAAAATATGTAAATTTAAGATACTGGTCTTTGAATATGTATAAATATTCAGGGAAAATGAAAAATTGATCAGAGTGAAATCAGTCAAAAGTCTCATAATGAACAAATAACTGAATTTTAAACTTCCTGAACAAATTTGCGGCTTAAGCTTTAACATAACAATTTTAGTCCAACGAACTCTGACATCTGCTGTCAGTGTCAATGTTTGACAGTTAATCGCTTAGGGGTGAAAGTAATAATGAAGAAGAGAAATAAGTAGAAGGTGGCTACAATCTTGGTTTCTGTATATAATAATGTATGAGTGCGAAGAAAATTGCACAAGCAAACGAGCGACCCCCTCCGCGAGCACCCTGAGACCCCAGGTCGCGACCAACGTACTTATTGACTTATGTCCTCAGGACGGGATCAGCTGTCGGTTGACTTAATCGGCCCCCTGTATAAAGTTTCTTTGAGCTCACGAGGGGTGGTTTCTTCGCACATGATTGTTCCATGCTCGAGAGGGTGTACTCCTACAAAGCTGGCTCGAGCCACCAAGAAACCAAAATACCCCCCATCGTATCTCATACGTCTGGTACGCAGGTACGGGGTACCAGTACCGTATATGCAAAATCTTGCACCACAATCTCAAAACTCACCGCAAATCTCAATCAGGGTGGTTACTCAAATAATAACAAGAAATTCCAGGCGATTTCCTGGATTTCCCGGTCAAAAGTTGCATTTTTTTCAAGTTGACTTAGTAAGATATATAGTGTAAATTATTATAAAAGTGATTTCAGATTTCACAGCCCAGAATGCTCTCAAAACAGGGGATTTCATGCACACTTTACTTCCTTATGGGAATAAAATAAACTTGCTTCCTCATAGAGGAAAGGTTTTCTCTAATAAAGGAAAAAAATGGATACTTTCCATATTTTTCAAGCTTATGTTCCTGTCTCACAGAAAACCAGAGAGATCATCAAAATACTTTTTCACGTATTCTGTTTTAACGCACAACCACAATTTTTCGAATGGTATTGCTGTTTTAAGTGAATTATTTTTGCTCTTTTCCCAATGCTTAAAAAAAATTAATTTAAAGGAAAAAGCTATTTGACATAAGAGGCAAGAACAAAGAATAGAATAATTAGGAATAGGTGGAAGGACTAGGTCTTTAAATGACTTGTATGTAAAAGTTGTTTTTTGGATTACAACAAGAAGTTTATTGGAAAGCGTAAAAGAAAAACTTGGATTTCCCATTTAAATAACACGGGAATTTTTAAAAAAAAATTTTCGATTTCTAATGCGTTTGAACGAATAATTGTCTAGTGAAAACAAAAACTTATTCTTGTAGAGAATTTAGCGATCTACAAAAAATGTCTGATATGATTTTTTGCTAAGTCGACTCATTCAAAAGTTATGGCAGATTGAAAACTAAAAAAATACTTTTTCATTAAACTTCCATCAGATTTTTGATCTCAAAGAGCTCAAAACCATTGAACACTTTAGATACCATGAAAATATTGTCAGAAATGACGAAAAAAAAATGCTGGTGAAGCTTGAGCTCTTAATATTAACATTAAGAGGTGACGATTTGTGATTTTTGATTTCCCATTTAAATAACGCAGGAATTTCTTTATATTTTTTTTCGGTTTTTGATGCGTTTAAACGAATAATTGTCTTGTGAAAATGAAAACTTATTCTTGTAGAGAATTTAATGATCTACGAAAAATGTCGGATATGATTTTTTGCTAAGTCGACTCTTTCAAAAGTTATTCGAGGTTAAAGTCCAACTCTAAATCGTAAAAGATAACTTTTACCATTTTTTATATTCTATCACAAAATAATGGCTCAAAAACATGAAATATCTTATTTTTCGTAAAACTAATCGAATGTTTTTGGTAAAACAATAACATTTTTACAAAATATCGTAAGAAAACCCAATTTTATGAAACTTAATTTAAAAAAAAATCTGAACTTTACTTTACCTGAATAATGACTTGAAAAAAAAATTTGGAAAACGGTTGACCTAAAGGCCATCCCTACAACTTCCCGCTAATTTCAATCATTGAAAGTTTGCAATTTAGCCGCTGGTCGCGATGTTTTTGAGCTCTTGGAGCTCAAAAATTCAATTTTCGTATTATTTTGAGCTCTCTGAGCTTAAAAATAAAGCTGTTCAATGCTTTTGAGCTCTTTGAGATCAAAATTCTGATGGAAATTTAATGAAAAAGTATTTTTTTAATTTCCAATCTGCCATAACTTTTGAATGAGTCGACTTAGCAAAAAATCATGTCAGACATTTTTTGTAGATCGTTAAATTCTCTACAAGAATAAGTTTTTGTTTTCACTAGACAATTATTCGTTCAAACGCATTAAAAATCGAAAAAAAAATAAAAAAATTCCTGTGTTATTTAAATGGGAAATCAAAAATCACAAAAATGGGAAATCAAAAATCACAAATCGCCGCCTCTTAATATTAATATTCAGAGCTCAAGCTTCACCAGCTTTCTTTTTTCGTCATTTCTGACAATATTTTCATGGTATCTAAGGAAAAAAAATTTAAATTTTTTTTTGGCCCACCCTAATATATATATATATATATATATATATATATATATATATATATATATATATATATATATAAGAGATTATTTAAAATACAGTTTTCTCTAATGTTTGTTTATTAATTGTTAGTAATTAAGTAGACGAAGCAAAGTGAAAGATTTTAGAAAAAACCGCCACTTTCTAGCACTTAACTAACAAAAGATAGTTAAAAACAATATTAAATTCTTTAAACAACTTTTTTGTTAACTCTAATTAAATTATTACCTCACTGAGTGAAAAAAGAACAGAAAGGTAAAAATTGCCGAAAAACCGCTACTATCAGGCGCAATTGATATAGATGAAGGTAGTCATAAACAATAATAATTTGTTTAAACAATTATTTTTGCTGAATCTAATTAATTATTAAGTCACGCCGAATGAAAAATAGACAAACAGTTGAAAATTTCAGAAAAAACCGCAACATTCTACCAATTAAGCAAAGAGAATATTATTAACAATGATAATAAATTGTTTAAACAATTATTTTGTTAACTTGAATTCATTATTACCCCACTCCAAATGAAAATTGGACAAAAAGCCAGAAATTTAATAAAAACCGCATCTTCCTAGCATTCTTCAAATATAATATTATTAATAATTATAATAAATGGTTCAAACAATTAATTTTCTTAACTCTTATTAATTACTTAACGTATCTCAATTGCAAATTTGACTAAAAGTGATTTTTTTCGTTGGAATTTTGTAGCAATTTTCGAATAGAATATTACTAACATTAGCAATAAATTGTTTAAACAATCACTCTTGTTAACATTGATGAACCATCATTTCCCTCTAATCGAAAATTGGACAACAAATGGAAAATTTGTGAAAAAACCGCGTCTTTCTAACTCCATTCTGTGAGAAAATTGCTAAAAACGATAATAAATTGTTTAAACAATTCATGAAAACATATAATTTTCAGTATAAAGTAATATTTCATTTATTAGAAACAATTCGCATTTAAAAAACCGCAAAAAAATCATAATTAGCGCCAAAAACTCGCAAAACCCATTTTTTCACTTATGCGGTTTCTTTGGGACCCTATAAAACAGATTTATGGTGTTGGTACTTAAAAAGTGATATTCTATTCGTATTCTATGGTTAATTTTGAAGAGAAATGTTGAGTTTCAACTTGATTGAGATAATATTGAGGATTCTGAATAAGATTTCCAAAAACGTCTTCTTTTCTTATGGGAAATACATGTTAAACTTCATGGGGCTTGCGGCACCCCTAAATATCATTTTTTTTCAAAACAAAAAAAGTGGATTTATTTTTGTGTGGATTCGAACAAATTTGGGGGGTGTCCCCATAAGAATTCGAAAAAAAAATTTTTGGACAACCCTAATGTACAGTTGTATTCCCAATATTAAACCAGTTTCCCAAATATAAACAAGATAAAAAAAATATTTTTAAAAATGTTGAACAGGTTTTGCTACATCATGAGAGGATATGGAAGGTTCTTCAATAGTTTATTCGACGGGTCTCGAAGACGCGAACAAATATATTAGTACTGTAGCATTCCTAATATGTAGAAAGTTTTCCTCATATAAACAGAATAAACCATTTATAGTATTTATATTTATAGTAGGTCATAAAAGGTTCCTCAATTTCGTTTTAAACTTCTAAATGCAAACAAGCTCTTCTGATTGGTCGATCTAGCTGAAAACTATATCAGACCTCGAAATGAATTGGGGCTACAATTCATTCATGACCTCTCTTTTACTCTTTTACTTTTCGAGATATGGTAAGCAGAAAAAAGTTACATACACATACACAAACATACAGACATAAAAAAATTGAATTTCCGAGTTCCTGGTGTCGAATAATGTCTAAATATGTCAAAAAAGTAAATTTAAAAATGTAGATAATTGCAAACCTCCTGTTATGAGGAAGCACAAGCAATATAGGGTGATCTTTCAAGAAAATAGGGGAATAAGTTCTCTTAAATAACATCAATGCAAGTACCATATTCGTAAGATATCAAGTTGAAATATATTGCATTTTTTTAAATAGTAGAATTTCCAACCCAAAAAGTTAAGTTTCCACCAAGAAAAAAATTTTTTCAATCAAACAGTTAAGTTTTAACCTACAAAAATGAATCTTCAACCAAATAATCGAAATTTGTTAACAAAACAAAAATTAACTTCAACCAAAAACAGGTCCATTTTCAACCAAATAGTTGAGATTTCAAGCCAAAAAGGTGAATCTTCTAGTACGTAAGAATTATGAGAACCATGCATACAGACATAAAAAAATTGAATTTCCGAGTTCCTGGTGTCGAATAATGTCTAAATATGTCAAAAAAGTAAATTTAAAAATGTAGATAATTGCAAACCTCCTGTTATGAGGAAGCACAAGCAATATAGGGTGATCTTTCAAGAAAATAGGGGAATAAGTTCTCTTAAATAACATCAATGCAAGTACCATATTCGTAAGATGTCAAGTTGAAATATATTGCATAAAATATATACATAAACTTGAAGTTGCGGCTACGGATACCGAAATTTCGGTACAAATAACAGGATTTTGTCGGTACAAATGGAGCTGAAAAGGGGCTATTTGT
Source organism: Andricus quercusramuli (assembly GCA_932178445.1). Classification (NCBI taxonomy): domain Eukaryota; kingdom Metazoa; phylum Arthropoda; class Insecta; order Hymenoptera; family Cynipidae; genus Andricus; species Andricus quercusramuli. Next base: position 114,791 of record CAKNXH010064280.1, on the reverse strand, counting down.
ACCGAAATTGCGGTACAAATAGCCATATCTTTTCGGTACGTGTAGATTAGGGTTGGTCGAAAAAAACAAATTTTAGAAATCGAATTCCGAACTATGTGAAAAAGTAGTATATTGGGACCCTAAAAAAGTATAAATTATTTGGTGTCGGTTGATTGAGGCCTTCTGAGCGCGTGTTATACAAATGTGTTTGAAAAAATTATCATTTTCATAGATTTGATATTATTGTATGTTTCAAATTTTGTTATGTTCTTCAGGGTCTTCCTCGTCTCCAAAAATTCTGACAGTTCTTTAATGAACGTTCTCTAGGAAATGATTTAGATTCAGTAGACTCATGTTTTCAAAAAACATTCTTGAAATCTGAAGAAACGTCGGAAGAATCATTTCAGATTTTTGAGGCTTTTCTACTCATACAATTACACTATAAGAAAAAAATTTGACATGCTTGAAAATTAATAAATATAAGCACAGTCAATTTTGGAAAAACTGAATTTTGTGTTTTCTCAAATTATCTATTTTCAAGCGTTTCAAATTTTTTTCTAGTGTATTTGCATGAGTAGAAAAGCCTCAAATACCTGAAATAAATCTCCCCGACGTTTGTGTTGATTTTAAAAATGTTTTTTGAAAACAGGGATCTACTAAATCTAAATTATTTCCTAGAGAAAATTCATTAAAGAACTGTCAGAATTTTTGGAGACGAAGAACATAAAGAAATTGAAACACACAATAATATGAAACCTATGAAAATGATAATTTTTTAAAACACATTTTCATAACGCGCGCTCAGAATGCGACATCGAATAATTTATACTTTTTAGGGTCCCAATACACTACTTTTCCACATAGTTCCAAATTCTATTTCTAAAATTTCGTTTCTTTGACCCATCTTAGTATAGACACTTCCTAAACTTAAGTATGCCTAATTTAGTGTTAAAAATTCAATTGCAATTTTTCTTGCTTAGAAATGCGTATTTTTGGTTTAAAAATGCATCTGTTTTTGTAGAAATTTAATCTTTATTAAAAAAAATTTAAAAATTATATAATCCTTATTTATTTCCTGGTTAAATTCAAGAATTAAAAAAAAAAAAAAATTACAACCTTTTTTGCTTGCAATATATACTATTCCATTATTCGTTGAAATTTATTTAACTACCTCGCTGGAGGTTGAATAACTTTGTTAACAAATTATTTTTTTCTTTGCAGGTTCATCATTTTAGTTTAAAATTCATCTCTTTGGTTAAAAAATTTTTTTTTGTAGGAAACTAATCTTCTTGGCTTGGTTGGTTTGAAATTCCCTCTTTTTTGGTTAAAACTGCAACTGTATGGTTTAGAAGTAACTTTCTGTTGAGAATGAATATTTTTGGGTTAAAAATTCACTTGTTTTGTAAAAAATGCATGTCTTGGCTTGAAAGTTCAATAGTTTCGATTAATTTTTATTTCTTCCTTTACTAAAAAATCTTTATCTGCTGAAAATTCGTCTTTTTGGTTGGAAATTTGATCATTTTGGTTAAAAATTCATCTCATTGGGTCAAAATGCATGTATTTGGTTGAAAAGTTGTATTTTTTGTAGAATATTATCTTCTTTATTCAAAAATCGTCTTTTTCGTTTTACAATTCATCATTTTTTGTAGGAATTCCATCTTTTTTGTTGAAATATCTATAACATTTTATGCTGAGAATTCATCTTTGTATTTTAAAAAATTCAACTATTCAGTTGAAAATTTAACTATTTTGTTGAAAATTTTTGTTAAAAATGCAACTGCTTTGGTTGAAGTCTATTCTTTTTCGTTTGAACATTCGTCTATTAGTCATTAGTTATGGTAGAAAACCCATGTGGAAATTGGCCCAACTTATAATTGGGCGCCAATTGGACCCTAACTGGTTAGCCTAGATAACAAAAAGTGAAATTAATTAACAGATTATTTTAATCATATTAGTAAGTGAATGCGATCCCACCCGAATCCTGAAACTTTTCCAATTATTCCGACTCTTTAATTATCAAAACTTATGTTAATAAAGCCGATCAGTGTTTGATTTCTTGCTTAGGCTTACATTGGGCAAACCCATATAACGCCCATAGTGGACATTCTAAGTTAATTAACAGATTATTTTAATTATATAAGTAAGTGGATTCAATTCCATCCAAATCCTGAAGCTTTTCCAATTATTCAGAAGTTTTAATTATCAAAACTTATGTTGATAAAGCTTATCAGTGCTTATTTGTTCTTAAATGGGCTTAAATTGGGCTTACCTATAGAACGCCCATAGTGAGACTATCGGATCCAACTAGTCTGGCCCTAAAACGTAACCCCAGTCAAATCGATAGGGGGCAATAGAGAGATAAAATGTCGGCTGTGGTCTGCTGTTGTTTACATCGGTAAATTTATTTTAAACTGCATTCGTTTAGAAATAAATATGAATCGGGATAATTTTGATAAAAAAAGCCGTGCGAATAAATATTTCATTCATATATGAATGAAAATAATTCTTACATTATAACCTTACATAGTGAATGAATCATTCGCGAATATAACTTTATTTTATGTGTTTTCGAATTATAATAATTATAAATTATAATAAACATTTTTTTTAACTTAGCATTTTGTGATTTTGAAAAATCCGCCTGTATTGGTTAACGTGTGCGGCTGCGCTAGCCGCAACGCAGCAGGCGGGCTCTGCCGTCTGCACTAAAACAGTCACGCACGCCATTTTTTAAAATCAGACTATTTTTACAAAGTTTTTTCGTTTCTTTTTTTTTAGTAATAATAAACAAAATAAGTCATTGCCGTGTATTTTTTCTCATTCTCAGTTGAGTTTTTGTACTAAAACAAATTTATTGCAGAAAACACCACGTCAGATGCTTTTAGGACTGAGCTGACTGTTAGAAGAGACTAGGATGGAGGTCACAAGGAATAACAGGACGCTAGAAGTTCTTGAATCATAAAGAAGCGTTAAATTAAAAAAAAATAAGAACACATATTTATCATTTATTACTTTCAACTTTATGAATTCAATAATTGTACCCTTTTTTATTAATTGGGCATAAAGTGGGCTGCCCAACTAAGGCCCAGCTATTTACGTCAATCTGGGCATTCCTTGGGCTGACCGTTACAACTCAGACAGTAGCCCAGTTGGGCAGTGATTTAGCTGCTCAGTTGGGGCCCAAGTATTAATTGGGCAATCTGGTTGGGGCCCAGTCTGACCCCAATTAACTTTTCCACATGGGAAGTCACCTTTTTTGTTTCAAATAAATAAGTAAGTTTGAAATTTCAGTCGGAAATTGTTTTATTCCGCTTATAAAAGATTCTATCCACCGTATGCATCTCAATCAGGCAGGTTCTACACTTCAGGTCGCCGAATCTCATGGGACGAAATATGTTTTTGGTTTTTAAAAGGTGGGGTTTTCCAGAAATAAAAAAATTCAAATTTTAAAATCGAGAAACATATTTTCTGGAAAACGCCACCTTTTTTATTCTTCTCAATATTTTTGTAAAGATTCTGCTTATATAAGGAATTAAGATACTCTATCAGTTGTATATTTCATCCCCGATGGATTTTGCGACTTCAAATATGTAGAACCTGCCTGATTTGAAATGGGTTCGGTCTATGTTAAAAAATTTACAAGATTGAATTGCTACTTTTTAATCTTTTTCGTGATTTTTGCAATTTTGAAAGCGATCTTCAGTAATGCACTGAATTTGGCACAAGTTGCTCCCTTAGGGCGATTAGAATGGGTGGTGACTTGGTGAGCCTAAGGGGTAGCTCAGCTGCTATTTCTGCCGTGAAAACTGGTGACTGGGGTCGTAGACCCTCGCACAGCTGCTAGATCTCACACTTATATATCGCTCTTCTTACGCGAGTCAACATATGCCCAATTTATTATGCAACGATCTGAGATATTGGAATTTTATCGACCTGCTTCCGATTCTTCTATTGGTGGAACCCTCGACCCCCCTCGCCGCTCCTTTCCGAAAATCTGGACATCTTTTCTATTTCCGGTTGATGGTTATCGACAGTATCAATACTCATAACGGGAAAACTCGTCTTGACCGTGGACCAAGATGTCGACCACGTAACTGAGGAAGTGTCACCCTACCAAGTCGGAAGACGGATTTTATACCTTGAGAGTTGAGACATCTGGTCTCAGCCTACTTGGGGTTTTAACCTTTTACGTCTCTCTGCTGATTATTTATTACTGAAACTACTCATTTGATTACTAAAAAATAAAAACGTATAAAATGGAAGCTTTGCACACTTTCCAATTGAACAAGTTTTAATTAAATGCCGTTAAACTGTAAAATTATTAATTTCAAACTTTACCCCTGAAACGAAAGATCTTACTGTGTGATTATCAGGAAGTTTGCATATGTTTGTGTGATCTATGACACATGATGACTTTGTGAAGCTCTTCTCCTGGGGTGATTGCTAGAGAGATTGATCAGCAACCTGGGTCGAAGCAGTTTTTGCGGAATGAATATGTTATTTAAATAAGCAACACGGGAGTTATAGAATAATCTACAACCTCCCCCCCCCTCCCCCTTACACCGCCTCGCACACTTACTTTTCTGAATTTTCTCATATGATGATGTTAATAATAAATTAAACATGCAAACAATACCAGTGAGAATTGAATCTCAAACTTTCTTCGGCTGTGTAAATATATAGATGTGGAAGTTTTCTTCGGTCTTAACAGCCATCAAATATAAAAAAAAACTCCAATTGTAATGTATAATTTAAAAAAATCTTTATTACTCTTCGACGTTTCGACCATGGTTGTTGGTCTTCTTCAGGAAGGAATAATGAAATTGTCTGATGAAGAAAAATGAAAAATATAACAATTTTTTGAAGATTATTTTAACAATAAATTACGAAAATAAATAAAAAATGAAAAATAAAAAATACCTGTTAAAAAGTCGTATCATAATCACAATTTAGTCATCATGTGATAAGAAATATGCGACATTTCAAGTGATTGGATAGATTTTTCTTATACAAATTTGTGAAATTCCTGGTCAAAAGATAAATTCACTGGCATAAAAGACTTCAAAAGAATTATTAAGAGGTAAAGATGTATAGGGTAACAGAACTGCGACATAGAACATAAATAATGTATTAGAAAACCCAATTGAAAAAGTCGTGAAACAAGGATGCGTTATGTCCTCATGGCTATTTATCATATTTATGGATAAGTGTCTAATATTGGCCCTCTTCGACGAAGAAGGTGTAGATCTCGAAAAAGTGAAGGTACGTGGGTTAGCTTTCGCTTGCGCAGAACGACTGACCAAATAAGTGTATAAAGGTAAAGTAAATGGCAGAATGCCCAGAGGTAGACCGCCGAAAGAATGGTTAGAATCTGTGAATGAACCACTAATCCGAAGAGACATAAGAAGCTATAGGAACACGAGAGCTCGCATGAAAAAATGCATGGACGTGAAGGAAGCTAGAGAAGTATGCCAGGACGGAAAAGTGTGGCGACAAATAGTTCATAAACAGAGTGACAGCATGACGCCTGAAACAAAGACCAAGGATACTAATGGGCCCAAGTGGGGAACGACAAATAACAACTTTGTGAGGCTCTTCACTTGGGGTGATCGCTAGAGAGATTGGTCAGCAACCTGGGTCGGAGCAGTGTTGCGGATCGACCGTGTCATTTAAATAAATAACATGAGAATTCTAGATCAATATAAAACATCTATAACCCCACCTCACATAACTCCTTTTCTCACCGAGCAAGTCACTCCTACCCCGAAAGGGAAATGGCTCAATGCTATAATAATAATAATCATAAATTTTCCGTTTTTTTCCAGTCTAGTGGCCACCCTGGTGGCTTCTTTCGTTGTAGGTCTGTCTCTGGTTAAAAATGTTACTGTCTTTTTCTACTTGTCTTTATATAGTCAACTTTCTCTACTTAATTGTGTACGCTTGCATCTGATTTCCAGTTGCGAGAGGTATAACTTCGTTATTTTAAAGGTTTTCTTGACATCTCAGAGAAATAGAGAGCTTTAACCTCTAACCTTTACCTCTTATCTGTTATTCTTGTCCTTTGACATCGCCTTTGGCATACGATATCTGACCTGTTACGATTAGTCTGTGATATATGTCTTCCCTCCTTGACCTTTGATCTCTTACCTTCGACATATGATCTCTGACCTATAAATTTTCACCTTTGACTTTTAATATATAATCTCTGACCTGTGACCTTTCATATTCGGCCTGTAATCGTTCACCGTTAACTTCTTCCCTATAACCTCTCACCTTTGACCTCAAATATCTTAGCCATGTCCTTTCTTTTCAGATCAATTTGATATTATGGACATTTTTGCTATTCTAATTAACATATTTCAGAGCTGCTACAAACCCGACTTTCGAAATTCCCTAACTTTTCCCTGATCAATTTTTCATTTTCCTTTATCAATTTTTAATTTTTCCTGAATGTTATGAATTTTCTTCTAGGTATAAAAACAACCTTAAGTCTTGGAGATTAATATTGTTAATGCAAGAAAAGGTTTGTCTCTAAAGGGCCTAGCCGGTTAAGCATGTAAAATCTGCCCCCGCACGTATCAAGTTCAAATTTACGTCATAGTTTCATGCCCATGTGAAGTATAATTTCCCCCAACGATAACCTTAAAATTGCATTTTTGAGTGACTTATGGAGGGGGAAAGAAAAATAAAAAAAGTGGTTTTTCTCGAAAACCACTCAACCGATTTTGATGAACAAAATATATGTTACATACATCAATGAGAGTAACGCAAACAAAAAATATGAAAAAATGTTGATAAAAAATATGACCAAAAAAAATGTTTGAATTTTTCAAAATATTTTTTTCATGTGATATTTTGGAGATACACCTACCATTTTTTCTCAAAAATATCTTCAGATTATCAGCTTTAACATATATTTTTGCTGAATTTTTCGTGGAGGTATAACATGGGTAAAAAAAATAAAAACCATGCATGCAGCGCTACGCTCATACGGCACCCTCCCACGCGGCTGCGGAATGCTATACCATCAAGCGGCTCAATCTATTTTTATGAAAAATGTGTCATCAATATCAACGAGACCATTAAAAAAAATTCTGTTGAAAAATACATCTCTTCATTTTCTCGCAGGAAAATCCTTACGTTATCTGCTTTAACATATATTTTTCCAATTTTTTTGTGGCGGTATATATCATGACTGAAAAAATCACACACGCAGCGCTGGCCAGTGCTACAAAGGACTGAAATCGAGAAAAAAGACAAAAATTACACAGAATTACAATTACTTGCCGTATGAGCGTAGCGCTGCATGCATGGTTTTTATTTTTTTTACCCATGTTATACCTCCACGAAAAATTCAGCAAAAATATATGTTAAAGCTGATAATCTGAAGATATTTTTGAGAAAAAATGGTAGGTGTATCTCCAAAATATCACATGAAAAAAATATTTTGAAAAATTCAAACATTTTTTTTGGTCATATTTTTTATCAAAATTTTTTCATATTTTTTGTTTGCGTTACTCTCATTGATTTATGTAACATATATTTTGTTCATCAAAATCGGTTGAGTGGTTTTCGAGAAAAAACACTTTTTTGATTTTTCTTTCCCCCTCCATAAGTCACTCAAAAATGCAATTTTAAGGTTATCATTGGGGGAAATTATACTTCACATGGGCATGAAACTATGACGTAAATTTGAACTTGATACGTACGGGGGCAGATTTTACATGCTTAACCGGCTAGGCCCTTTATTTTAGAGACTTTTAGTGAAAAAAAATTATGGAGAATTTTATAGATGAATTTTTAACCAAATAGTTGATTTTTTTTTAAGAAAAATTTTAGAAACAAAATATTATCAAGTCAATCTGTGCAAAAAATCTGTTTTTGAACAAAATGGCTCAGAAACATTATGAATCCAAAAATCAGTTATTTTGAAGAAACATATTCGAAAAGTTCAAAATATGCAAGAAGAATTGCATAGAAAGGCCTCAAAATATGTTTCCAAACAACGTTTTGATGGGCTCGTTAGAGACAAGTATATAAAAAGATGAAAAAAGAGGGAGAGAATTGGAAAAGAGACCACCAAGCCATCCTCACTCTCATTTCCTTTCTCTTTCTCCGTCTTTTTTATACTACTTTTGGAACCAACATGTTTCGAGATTATTTAAATCTTCTCATCAGGGTATAATTTAATAGGATACTACGAAAAATTATTTCTATCATATGCTTTATATTAGTAATGTATGTATATATGAGACTGAAAAATAAAAATTGTTCTGTTACTCAACTTTTCAGTGAGCTTCACTGTAACAAGAAAGAAATTTTTGGTGTTGTATAAATTATCCTTGATATTTCAGAAATCTTTAATCTTTAATTAATAAATTTCAAATTATTCAGAGAGAATCTCTAAAATTACAAAAATGCAAACGCAAGTTAGAGATAAAACTATTAAATAGATGGATTTACTGAGTACTATGTCACTGTGATAATTGCGTTTTCAAAAGTGGGGGAAATATTTCAAGGGCCAGTTTTAGAAGAATTTTTCCAACATGTGTTTTTTACAACTGTAGACTGTCTCTTGACTAGGAAGGGGTGTACAGTTAAAGAGGTTGGACTACACTGTACTTGAGTTCTTGGAAAAATGCGTTCAAACCAATATCTGTCATTTTCAAAGAGTCTATTTTTTCCTGTTTTAAAATGATTTCAGTGTTCAGTGTGGCTCGGTACGGTTCAGTTGCTGTAGAGTCTAGACTCTAGACGGAAATTTTAAAGTATCGAAATAACCAAATTTTAAGAAGTGTGTGCAAAATAAAAAATTATAAAAAGATTCCGTGGTATTATAAAGTGAACTTTCATTTCAAATTTATAAAGAAGTTAATGTTTGCCCTTCACAATGGAATATAGTACATAACAACAGAAGGATAAGTCTTTTTCTTCTTTATGGTTTTCTTCTTGTGTGAAACTGAAATCTTTTTTAGAAATTTTAACATGTTGTCATGATTTCGCGGGAATTTGACAAAATGTGGGGCAAAGAAATAGTTAATATGTGGAAATGTTATACTTGAAGAGAGAGGGCATCAATGAAATCAATTTGAAAAGAGACTTTTCGAGAGATAACAAAGCCTTTGATACTTTTATCGAATTTTTATATGAAACATTGGAAATAAATGTAATTTAATTTTCAGTTAATTGGAAATTAAAATAAGTATTAAAGTACAAAAATGATTTTGAAATATTAAGGATTGACACTTTAACCGAAAATTAAAAGTTAAATTTTCATCCAAAAATTAAAAAATGAAAAATAATGTAAATAACAGTACGATAAGAAATTTCAGTCTCATATATACATACATTACTAATATAAAACATATGATAGAAATAATTTTTCGTAGTATCCTATTAAATTATACCCTGATGAGGAGATTTAAATAATCTCGAAACATGTTGGTTCCAAAAGAAGTATAAAAAAGACGGAGAAAGAGAAAGGAAATGAGAGTGAGGATGGCTTGATTGTCTCTTTTCCAATTCTCCCCCTCTTTTTTCATCTTGTTATATACTTGTCTCTAACGAGCCGATCAAAACGTTGTTTGGAAACATATTTTGAGGCCTTTCTATGCAATTCTTCTTGCATATATTTTTAACTTTTCGAATATGTTTCTTCAAAATAACTGATTTTTGGATTCATAATGTTTCTGAGCCTTTTTCTTCAAAAATAGAATTTTTGCACAGATTGACTTGATAATATTGTGTTTCTAAAATTTTTCTTACAAAATTTAACAAACAGAGACATTAAGCCATAGACCTTGATATTTGTTCCTTTGAGTTTGTATTTTAATGCCGTTCTCAGGGAATAGTTTCCTGGGTCAACCCTAAAAGTTGATTTTTCAACCAAGAAGATGAATTTATAACCAAGAAGATTAATTTTCTGCTAAGAAAGACTAACTTCTAACAAAATACACCAAATTTCAACTGCAAATGATAAATTTGAAGTTAAAAAGAGTTTTCAACAAAATAGTGAATTGCACAGGTTACTGGACTGGAAATGAATTCGGCCAGGTCATTATTTTGCTTTCATGGAAGAAAATTTTTTTATGATGTACAAAACGTTCTGAAATCGCAAAAAAAAATCCAAAAGACGAAAATTCCTAAATCACGATAAAAATTTGTTTGCTAAAAAGCAAAATGATATCATGTTTCTTTGGTTTAAGCTGAAGAAATTTTAAGTTCGACATATTCAACTTTTTCCAAAATGTATGCATATAACAAAAAAAAACAGGTTTTTTGTACATTTTTCATAAGTTTTATAAAATTCAAAAAAACTTCGCTTGAATTTTTTTTAATATTTTATTATTGGTCACTAGTAAAAACTTTACATAGAATAAATTCGCCAAAATTTTTGAACCGTTAGATAATTTTTTTAATTTTCAAGACTTTGAATCTTCAAATCAAAAAAGGGAGCAGAAGATATTAATCAATTTTTTTATATCTTTTAAAATGCCAACCCACACATTTTTCCCTCAGGTCAAACGATTCGATTGATTTGAGCATTTTCACTCAGCCCTGCTGTAGCAACCCTGTATTCTTAAAATATGAAGTTATATGAAATATGAATATATATGAAGTTAGCATATTGCAGTTTTTCGTAGGGAACGTGAACTTCTTTTAAAATATTATTTTGTTCTCTATTACTGAATTATCAAACTTTCTTCCTGCAATTCATCGTTTCGTTTTTCAAACCCTCGTTGCTCATACTGTATCCTACTTGATTTTACCGCATTTCACGGTCAAATAAACAAGGTCCAAGGTTAACATTTCCAGAAAACTGGAATATTACGGGATCTATGGAAAATCGCTGTTTTCCTCGATTAACTTCAAACGTGATCCGCCTTGAGTTTCCCAGGGAAACTTTTGAGGGACCTTTATTGCTCGCTTTATTGCACCTATTTCAGACGCCCTTCCTCTTCGTTAAATACTCTGAATGAAATCGGTACTAAAATCCTGATTCACCTTATGACCACAATAGACTTCATTTTTTGATTGATTTTCCCTGTAGACTAACACAGAAAAAACAAAGGGTACAAAAACGTTACAGGTAAAAGTGCTGAGGATAATCTCGGCATGCAAAAAAAAACTGAACATTATGCATTTTTAACAGTCTTGTTGATTTTGGAAGGAGGAAATTTTGGTTTTCAATATTTTTTGAATCGGAAGAAGGGTAATGTTTAATTTTTAACATTTTTATTGAGTTTAAGGGGAGTATTTTTTATTTTCAAATTTTCTTTTAATTAAAAGAGGTTCTTTTTCTTGTTATTTGTATGTAATTTTATTGAGTTGGAAGTTATTAAAATTTGGTTATCAAATTTTTATAATTTGGAAGAGACCAATTTTTTCTTTTTAACATTTTCATTGAGTGGACGGGGGTAAATTTAGGATTTTTAACATTCAGATGAAAGGTGAAGCTTTTATTTTCATTTTTGCACTGGATGTTTTAATTTAAGAATCTTTTAACTGTTCAATTTATAAAAGTTTAAATTTTTTAACTTTGCAGTTTGACGGCATTTAATGTTAAATTGTTCAATTGGGAAGGGTTAAAAGCTTCCATTTAGTTCAAAATTTATCTATTTTCATGAGAATTCGTCTTTTACAGCATAACATTAATCCTCTTGGTTACAAATCTATCTGTTCCGACTTGAAAGTTCCACATTTTGGATGAAATTTTTTTCCTTATTGACTGAAAAATCATTCTTTGTTGAGGATTCAAGTATTTTGTTAAAAATTCTTCTTTTTTAGTTCAATTTGAACTGTTTATGATTCAAAATGAAAATCTTCCCTTGGTTAAGATATCAACTATTATATTTTGTTGTGAGTTCATCTTTTTTGGTTGAAAATTCGCAACTACTTGTTTTAAAGTTAAAATATTTTGTTAATTAATAAGAAATAGTAAGATTTGACTAAACCCTCGCCCACCTAAATCGTCTCACGGTATTTTTGGATGACCCCTACATAATTTCACGAAAAAAGTTTAGTCGGCAAGAATTACGTTACATGGGGGGTTTGGGGGGTCAAAACTTACGGACCATAACAATTGGAGGTATGTTGATTAAAATTTCAGGGGAAAAACTATGGTCTGATAATTAGCGGCTCAAATTTGTCAAGGAAATTAAGAGGCCTGAAGAACTTCATGTACCTGATATAAATAAATTTTCGAATTCTGAATTCAGTGTCTTGAATATCGACACCCCCCTGTTCCGCCCTTGATTTGGCACCATACAATTTGTTATACAGGGGGTTGTCAGTGCCCGATTTGGGGTATTATCTTTCATTTGCCATGAACCTTCTACCTTCTTATTTCTCTTGAAAGAACCGGTCGGAAGTGAATTCATCCCCCTTCGATTTCCCATTATATTTACCTAGAGTTTCTTTTTGCTTCCTATACTATAATCTATATCCTATGCCTTCGGGATGTATGGGATATGGATGTAATTGGTCAACCCGTGCACATTTACAGTTTAAAGGCTCTCACGAAAAGACACATTCGAAATATTAGGTCCATGCTCAAAAATTCACATGGGTAATCCCCCAAATACAAAACCCCGTCTCCCTTTTCTGCACATTCCAAATTTTCCCAAGAGTGAAAGAGCAGATGGAATATTTTAAGGCTAATTTTTGTTCCGGAGATCTGATCAATATTTTTACTTTTTATGCAAACGTAAAGTAGGAGATATAAGTTCATCAAAGGTATACAAATAAAAACCAAATAATAATTATAAATTAGTTTCTGTATGTGAAAACAAATATTAGATTAAATAGGGTCCGAACGTAAACAGGCCGCCGCACGATTAATTTCTGTTGGATTTGAACGCATGACGCAACCAGATGCAACTAACGCGCTGAGAGTGTGGCCCTCATGCATATAAAAATGTGAAAAATCAAGACTGAGACGGAAGTTTACGCACTGCGCTAACATTTTAATTACTAGTTTTTTTCATCTTATTGCAAAAGGTTAATGAGGGGGTAGATATGAATCAAGCTTTGATTATTAATAATTTTGAAGGCGATTTCTTTTAGAATCACATTTGCAGGCTTTCTTCAGAAATACGTTACAAAAAAATGAGTTAATTTTTTGATTTTTGGCAAAGCACGAGCTGAAAAGTTTAAGAGAACGGTGGCCACTTAAACATTTTAAAAAATTCTGGCTCTTTCCTGGATTTTTTGGTCTAAAATTCCATTTTTCCCGGTTGACTTTCAAGCTCTTATATTAATAATTATTCAATACGAATTGCTTTATTATATAAATTTTGAAAAGAATTAAACATTTCAGAACTCCAAGGTAACATATATAATGTTAATGTAAATTATTTTTAAAGTGATTTCAGACATAATAATGGTATTTTCAATCAGAAAAGATGAATTTTCACCTAAAAAGACGAATGTTCAACAGAATAAGTGTTAAGTTTTTTCGCGAAAAAGTCTAATTTCTCAGAAAAAATTTGCCCTCAAACCCAAAAAGATTAATTTTTATCCAAGAAAGATGAATTCTTTAACGAAATAGTTGTATTTTCGACAAAAAAAATCAATTTTCAATCAAACATTTGCATTTGCACCCAAATATATTTAAAATTCAAAGCAAAAGAGACGAAATTTCAACAAAAAAGTTGAATTCTTAAACAAATAGTTGAAGTTTCAACCCTATGAAGATGAATCTTCTGAACCAAACGCTCGAATTTTCAAAAAAAAAAAAATCAACTTCAATTAAAAACAGTTCCATTTTCATCAGAGTAGTTGAATTTTCAAGCAAAAAAGATACATTTTTATTTTTAAAAATATTCAAAAAAATATTTGAATTTTTCACTAAAAATGATGTCTTCTTAAGAAAGTAGTAAAATTTTCAACAAGATAATTAAATTTTTAACCAAAAGAGATGAATTCTAAACACAAAACTTTTCAAGAAAATAGTTGAATTTGCAACCAAATTGTTGAATTTTCAACCAAATAGTAGAATTTTTAAACGAAAGAGATGAATTCTTTACCACAAATATGATAGTAGACTTTTCTATTAAAAATAATTAACTTTGAACCATGAAAAATGAATTTTCAACCAAAAAAGATTATCTTGGTACCAAAAGATCAATTTTTAATTCAATGAAGAATGAATTTTAAATCCATAAAGACAAATTTTCAACAAAACAGTTAACTGTTCGACCAAAAATATGACTTTTTAAGAAAGTAGTTTAATTTCCCACAAAATAATGACATTTTCCAGCAAATAGTTTTCCAGCTTTAAAATTTAACTATTCTGTTGAAAATTCGCTTTTCTTTTTTGGTTCATGATTAATTCTATTAACTGAAAATTTAATTATTTGTTTTTTGTCGAAAACTTATCTTTTATAGTTGAAAATTCAACTATTATGTTGAGAATTCATATTAAAAAAAAAAAATTGATTAGCATTTCGAACTCGAAAGTTCATTGCCTCACTACCCGATTCGGGTAGTGTTTCTAGGTGGATAAATACTACCAGTGTGGGTCCACCACACCCACGACGGGTCAACAACACGCAGTATTCCCCGAACGGTCACCCATCCAAGTACTAATCGCGCCCAACACTGCTTAACTTCAGTGATCTAACGGGAACTGGTGTTTTCAGCGTGGTATCGCCGTTGACTGAGAATTCATATACTCTGTTAAAAATGTCTTTTTTGTATGCAGAAATGTTAAAAATGCAACTATTATATATATTTTTTAATCATCTTTTTATGTTGAAAATAAACTCTTTTGTGGAAAGATGAACTACTTTCTTCAAAGTTCATTTTTTTGTGTAAGATTAATTTTTAGGTAATAATTCAACTCTTTGGTTGAAAATTTTAAGTGCTTTGATGATTTTTTTCTCTCGGTTAAATAGTATATTGCGTGACGAGAGTCGAAAGGCAACGATTTCACGAGTGTGAAGTTAGCTGCCCGTTGCGAAGCGAGGGCTGATATCACACGAGTGAAATCGGTGCCTCGGCCCGAGTTACGCATACAATTTTTCATCATATATCGATAATCGAAAAGTCGACTTTTCGATTGAGGTATGATGAAAAATTAATTTTCTACACTGAACATTTAACTATGTATTTAAAATTGGATGTTTTGTAGAAAATTCGTCTTTTCGGCATATAAATTCAACAATTTGGTAAAAAGATAAATTATTTGATAGAAAATTTAACTTTTTTTTATACATTTTTTTTCATTGAAAATTATTTTTTTATACGGAAATTAATCTTTTTGATTGAAAATTCATTCATTTCGTTAAAAATTCAACTATTTTGTTGAAAAATTGGTCTTTTATTGGTCCAATTCAACTGTTTTCGATTCAAAATGAAAATTTTTCCTTGGTTCAAATTTCAACTACTATTACATTTTTTTGTTGAGTTGAAATTTCTACTACTTCGTTGAAATTTGAACTAATTTGCTAACTCATAAGAAACAGTTATATATAAATTCACAACAAAAATTTTGGCAGCCAAAATTACGTGAGACAGGGGGGGGGGGTGACAACTTACGAACAGGGTACGTGGTTCCAAATTTCAGAAAAAAAACTTAACGTAATTTCTGCACGGTCCCTTAGTGGCCACTCTGCTAGAATGAGTGAGATCTATAATAATAACTTTCGTCATAATTTACCCCCTTAGCTCAATATATGATTCACAAGTGTTGAAATTGCATAGAGGAAGAAAATGAACATCTGCTTGCAAAAACGTATTATAAACAATTAACTTCACTTATTTATTTATCACTGAAGTATTAAAAATTTTGATTCTGTTCTAACACATGCCAGAAATTGATTAATAAAAAATAAAAATGTTTTTGTATAACCTACAGATATTATTTTTCTTTTACAATTATCATTATTTGCAAAAAGTATATCTTATAAAAGAAGTAATGTTAGATTATCCCTCATTACTATATTTTAAAACCTATAAAATGGAGTGTTTTCTGTTGCACCTGATTTTATTACTTTTTTCCAAAATATTCGTTATTAGTGAATTTATCGTGTGGAACTTAGCTCGATAAAATGTCCCTTAACTTGTATTTAATAGGGTCGTAAATTTCCTCTTTGTGTACTGATAGCAATATATCATATATGTGCATATCTAGCACTCCATTCATGTTTTTCATGCATCGTTCACGCTGAGGATTTGAAGACTTAGCTATTTATTCAGTTGTCCCTTGGGCTCTAGGTTTCTAGCTCAAGGCGCGAAAGATCAGGGAAGAAAATTTAAACTTTGTACGATTCCGATGCCAGCAGCAGATAGACCATATGCTTGGAATCCCATAAAGTGGTTCAAAAAATTTCCCTAAAAGCTGGTGGAGATAGGAAAATTAGATTTGCGGATCTCTGATATCTGGATGTTTTCCTCGTATTTTTTTTTTAAATCGTATTTTAAGTTTTATAGTCGAACATTAAAACTTTGTAAGTCTGTACCATTTTGATGCCAGCAGCAGATAGTCCGTCTGCTTGGAACCCCATAAGGTGCTTCAAAATGTCCCTAAAAGGTGGTTGAGATAGGAAAATTAGATTTGCAGTTCTCTGACATCTGGAGCTTTTCCTCGAATTTTTTTATCGTATTTTAAATTTTATAGCAGAAAATTTAAACATTGTACCATTTCGATGCCGGCAACAGATAGACCATATGTTTTGAATCCCGTAAGGGAATGTCTATACACTATGTTATCAATGGGGGGGGGGGGGGGGCCCACGCAAAAAACTACGATTGGTAACAGAGGTGGGAAAATGGGTCATTGGACGTAACTTTATGAACTTAGATAACATTTAGTACGTTTCCTGATGTTAAATTTTAAAGAATTTTTCTTTTTTACTCTGTTTTTAGGTAAATTAAAAAAAATTCTTTTTCACTCTGTTTTTAGGTAAATTTTAAAGAATTTTTCTTTTCTACTCTGTTTTTAGGTAAATTTTGAAGAATTTTTCTTTTCTACTTTGTTTTTAAGAAACTGACCCACTTTCCACCCTTTCTCGTTTTTACTTAACTGCGAACAAAATCAATAGAACACAACAAGAAAAATCAGCTACTTTTGGTTGAAAAGTTTACTTATACATATTATATTTTTGGCTTCGAATTCATCTTGTTTGTTTAAAAATTCTAGTATTTGGTTAAAAATTGGTTGAAAGTTGAACTACTTTTTTAAAAGTTACAAAACAGTTAAAATGTCTTAATAGAATCTTATTAAAAAATTATTTCAACGAAAGATTTCAAATAACATTTTTTTAAATAATAATTTTTTTTGGAAAAAAGTACGACGGACGGACGGACACCTTGAAAATCGAATTATTCTTCAAAAAAAGTTTAAAATTAAGCAATTTAAAATGTCTACTATAGCTCTCTCTCTCTCTCTCTCTCTCTCTCTCTCTCTACCTCTCTCTACCTCTCTCTCAACATTCAACAGCTTCTAACTCATCATTCTAGTTGAAAATTCATCTCTTTTGTCGAAAATGTTACTATTTTGTTGAAATTTTTTTTTTTTTTTAGAATTAATTTTTTCAAATAACAGTATACCCATTCCATTTTTGTTTAAAAATGGACCTTTTCTAGTTAAAAATTCATGTATTTTGATAAAAATTCGTCTTATTTGTCGAAAATTAATCTTCGTGGTTGAAAGTTCATCCTTTTTTATTGCGAATGCAACTGTTGGGTTAAATTAATCTGGATTGGTTGAGGATTAAACAATTTGGTAGAAAATCAAACTGTTTGGTTGAAAATGAACTTTTTTGTTAAAAATTTAACTATTTTCATGAAAATTTAAGTGTTTGGTAGAAAATTAACTTTTTTGTTGAAAAATCATATTTTTGGGTTGAAAATTCAACCGTTTCGTAAATAACTCATCCTTTTCGCTTTAAAATTCAACAACTTTGTTGAAAATTAATGTATTTCGTTGAAAATTCGTGCTTTTTGGTAGAACATTAATCTTCTTGCTGGAAAATTCATCTTTTGGATTGAAAATTCAAGTATTTGGTTAAAAACGTATTTTTTTTAGTTGAAAATTTACCGATTTGGTTGAAAGTTGAATTAATTTCTTAGAAATTCATATTTTTTAAGATTTTCCTGCTTGATTAAAAAGTTAACTATTCTATTTTCAGAAAATTAATCTTGCTGGTTAAAACTTCATCTCTTTGGTTGAAATTTTAACTATTTTTTTGAGAATTTCTTTTCTTTTTTGGTTCAGAATTAATTAATATTTTACTGAAAATGTAACTGTTTCATTTTTTAGTTAGAAACTGGTCTTTGTTAGAAACTGGATCATCTTGGTTGGGAATTCACCCTTTTTGGTTAAAAAATAACTACTTGGTTTAAAGTTAAACTACATTTTAAAAAATTCATTTTTTTTAAGTTTTATCACTTTAGCTAAAAAAGGTTGAAATTTGAAGTGTTTTGTAAAAAAAATCGTCTTCTGGGCTTGAAAATTTACCAATTAGGTAGAATATTATACTACTTGGTTGAGAACCAACTGTTCTGCTAAAAATTAAACTATTTTTATGAAAATTTAACGATTTGTGAGAAAATGAACTTTTCAGTCGAAAAATCATACGTTGAAAATTCTTCATTTTTGATAGAAACTCAATCTTCTTGCGGTTGAAAATTTATTCTTTTTATGATTAAAAATGTAAATCTTTGTTTGAAAATTAATCTGTTTTGGGTTGAGGATTAAACTGTTTTGTTGAAAAATCAACTGTTTGGTTGTAAGTTAAACTACATTTTAAACAATTTATTTTTTTGTTGATGATGAATTTTTTATTTGAAAATTGAACTATTTCATTTTTGTTTGATAATTTATCCTTTATAAGTTGTAAAATTAACTATTTGGTAGAAAATTCCGGTATTTTTCAAACTTAATCTGTTTGAAATTTTTTTGTTGTTGAAAATTAATTTTTTAAAAGGAAAATTTGACAATTCCATTTTTGGTTTAAAAAAATCTTTTTTATTTGAAAATGTAACTGTTTTGTTTGAAATTTATCTTTCTCGATTTAAAATCATCTATTTCTATTTGATTGAGGATTCAACTATTTTGTTAATAAATCGTTTTTTTTTTTTTATTTAATTCAACTGGTTGAAAATTATCTCTTGGTTAAAAATGAACTTTTCTATTGAAAATTAATTTTTGAAACTGAAAATTTGTCGATTCCATTTTTGAATCAAAAAATATATTTTTTATTTGAAAATTTAACTATTTTGTTTAAAATTCGTCTTTCTCGATTGAAAATTTTGATTGAGAATGCAACTATCTTGTTAAAAATGCTTTTTTTTAAATCTAATTCAACTGGTTTAAAATTCTTTCTTGGTTAAAAATGAAAATTTTCCTTGAAAATTAAAACTGTTTAAAAAAAAATACATTTTTTGCTTAAAAATTGAACTATTTGGTTAAAAGTTCAACTATATTGTTGAATTTTTTTTGGCTAGAGAGTTCGACGATTTGGTTATAAATGCAACTGTTGGTTAAAAATTAATTTTGTTATTGAAAATTCATCTCTTCCTGTAGATAATATTTTTTGTTTGAAAATTCAACTATTTTGTTGGAAATGCAATATGTTTTGACTTAAACCTTATGGATGGCCTCTAAGGTGTTGGAAGATATCTCGCCTCTGGAGGTATTCCCTATTTTTAACTGGGAAAACTCCCTTACCTTTAAAAAAATTTAAATCGCTTCCATTTAAAGGGTAATATAAATGTTATATATGATATATTTTTTTGTGTTTTACGACTCCTTGTATTGTTTCGATACAATGGACTAAAAAGGTGTCCATATTGTCTATAAAGTACCTTCATAATTACAAAAAAAAACAATTAATAACAATCGCCACAGGCCACTTTCCATTGTAAGATTCGCATGCAAATGTGCGACTATAAACTCAAGTTGTAGACTTTTTTATGCAGGGTTGGTATTTTTTTATAAGTGAGAACTGAAAGTCTTCTTGGGAAGCTTGATGAACAGCGTTAACGGTCCCACACTGGGTTATAAGTGTCCTCCATTAATATCTGACTCGACAAATCTTTCCATCCCCTTGGGTCTTAGGTGAGATATCTCATCCAAGACCCTTAACGTTTCTTTAGAGCCCAAACAATTGAAAAGAATTCAAAAATCATTCGTAAGATTTCAAATTGATAAAATGAATTCCAAACCCTGCAATTTGTATCCTTCAATGGGGAATGTTATTTTCACTTTTTCACTAAAAAATGTTTTAATAGTCCCCTTTTTGTTGCTTTTAAAATACTTTTTCCTTTGAAAAGTGGTTAAGTTTTGATTTGTAACTGGTTTATCCTTAGATTCGACAGAGTGGCCGTCGAGGTGGCCGTAGTCAAGGAATTTCTATAAGAGGCATTTTAAATAACCATCAAGGATAATAAATGTGAAATTTTAATTTAAAATTATTTCATTCTATTTATAAAAGATTTTTTGTTAAAAGTTTTTATGGTTGAATGTTAAATGGTCAGGGAAAATGAAAAATTGGCATGAAAAAATTAGGGAATTTTAAGGATTAAGTGTTATTTTTGGGTTGAAAATTCAACCATTTTGCAGAAAATTAACTTTTTGTAGAACATTCAACTCAAATCTTTCTTGGATGAAAATTAAACTATTCTTCTGAAAATTCGTCTTTTTAGTTTAAAAATGTACCTACTTGAGTAGAAATGTCAATTTGCTTGAACAAAACTGCAACTGTTTGATTGAAAATTAAACTTTTGTGATTGATGGTTTAACTATTCTGTTAAAAATTCGTGTTTTTCAGTTGAATTTAACTGTTTTTCTTTTCGGTTGGAAATTCATCTATTCGGATGAATTTTTCTTTTTTAGTTTATAATTAATATTTTTAACTGAAAATTCAACTATTCTATTTAAAGATTCATATTTTAGTTGAAAATTCATCTCTTTGGTTAAACAATAATATTTTTAACTGAAAATTTAACTATTCTAGTTGAAGATTTATCGTTTTAGTTGAACGTTTATCTCTTTGAATGACAGTTTAATTATTTTTTTGCAAATTCGTTATTTCGCTTGCCAATACAACTGTTTGAAAATTCATATATTTTGTTGAAAATGCGTCTTTTCAATAGAAACTCAATCTTTTTAGTGGAAAATTTATCTTTGTAGAATAAGAATTCAGCAATTTGGTTAAAAACTCAACTTTTTTTAAATTGCACTATTTTGTTAGTCAAGAGCTTGCATGAGGAAATGAGCATGAGCTTGTAGAGGAAGCTAAACAGGTATGCCAGGGCAGAAAAGTTTGGTGACAAATAGTTTACAAGAAATGCATGATGAAGAATGTCCGTAGAGTGAATGACGCATGAAACGATACGAAAGACCTTGAATACTAATCGGCCCGAGTGGAGAGCTTTACATAATGACTTTGTGAAGTTCTTCGCCTGGGGTGATTGCTACAGAGATTGACCAGCGACATGGGTCGGAGCAGAGTTGCGGAACAAACGTATTATTTAAATAAACATCACGGGAATTCTAGATTAATCTCACGATTTGACTTAATAATTTTCATAATAATAATATTTTTTGTCGAAAATTTAACGGTTTTGTTGCACATTTGTTTCTTTAAAGGTAATTCATATTTTATGATAGAATCATCTTTTTTGTTTTCAAAATCGACCATTTGGTTAAAAACTTATTTTGGCAGGTTAAAAATTCAACGATTTGGTTAAAAATCTAACTATTTTGTTAAAAAGTCATATTTTCTGGTCGAAAATTCAACTATTTCATTGGGAATTCGTCCTTTTGGATTAAAAATTCATCTTTTATAATAGAAGAGTCTTCGTTTTTGATTGAAATAAAATAAATGAATTTGAAAATTCTATATTTTATTCTGAAATTGTTATATTCTGTCTTAAAAGATTCTGTGTTGAAAATGTTATAAGATTAAAATGCTGGTCTATGAATATTAATGGTCAAGAAAAATGAAAAATTGGCCAGGGAAAAATCAGGGAAAACTCAAGGAATTTTGAAAATTAAGTTTGTCAGTCACCCATTTATATACGCATGCAGGATACCTCTGTGATTTTGATAACAGCGCCATCTCACAGAAAAAACAGAAGGTAAACTTTACATCGATTTCCAACGAAAGATTCTTTGCAACAAAAATTAACTTCACAGGATAAACTTTACACAAATATCGGTTAAAGTTTCTTTTTTGTTTCATGACAAACACATGTATTTTGAAAGACGCGAAGTTGGCTGAACAAAACTTTATCGCTCTAAAAAATTCCCTGCATCTTCGGTTAGAAACTAATAGTTTACTATAAGATTTTTCGTTAATATTGAATTGAAATTTCTTCCCAATAGTTCCAAATTGGTGGCGCTGTCGTAGCTACCCATCAGGCGTATTATATG